>BROF01006263.1:7023-45051 GCA_024346535.1 Eptatretus burgeri
CACACACACACACACACACACACGAGTACGTGCCTGTACGTGCGTTGCCATACGTGCAAAAAAATAAATAAATAAAGAATTGTAACGTCATAGCACCGTGTCCTGTCATTGGTTGGTAAATAAATGGCCATAACTTGGGAACCGCTTGTCCGATCAATATCAAACCTTGAAAAGGCACATACTCAGGTCCCCAGCAATATACCTGGCAAGTTTCAATTATATCGGACCAGTGGTTGTCGAGAAACAGCGGTCACAGACACACATAGAGATTGCTGGAATTATAGATAGATTGATAGATACACATCTTCTTCTTCTTCTTCTTCTTCTTTCGGCTGCTCCGGTTAGGGGTCGCCACAGCGGATCATCCGTTATGATCCGTATACTGATTTTGGCACAGGTTTTACGCCGGATGCCCTTCCTGACGTAACCCTGGTCGCCTCTTACGACACAGGGATATGGATTGGGTTTCGCCATGAATCCAGGCTGCCATACACCCTCTCATAGCATGGCCCAGCACAGAGCTGAGCTCCCGTCCTCAAGCGATCCTCCAACCCAAGCCTCTGAGTAGCCGGATTACAGGCGCACGCCACTACGCCCGATATATATACATACATATATATATACATACATATATATATATATATATATATATATATATTGTTGTGGGCCGGGGGGGGGGTCGGGTGAGAAGACCACGAGGTGGGGGAAGCTATCTCGGTTTCCACCAGACTCCCAGGAATTGTAGGCCGTCGCACACAGATATTTCCGTGACGTGGCGAGTCGCTTCACCGACCGTGGACGCCAATAACTCAACCGCGTGACCGAGAGTCCTCCCATCTATGGGTTAATTGGGTTACCTAATTAATAACGAGGTTTAATTACCAATTACCAGGGAACACGCCCTCGGTACACCTTGTCTGAACCGGATCACTCTACCGAACCGGATCACTTTACCGGATCGGATGCAGCCGAGCGACACTGCCAAGGACGTACAGGCTAAAAGGAACGGATCGTTGGGAATAAAGTCCCGGCTAAGCTAGGATTCGGACCATGCTGGATCAATGAAAGAAACCACAAAGACGAGCTGGGAACATTCCGAATAATAATTTATTTACAATGGGCGAGGAAAGGTATGTGGTACGATCAGGATTTATTGGGGTGTGTTGTGCAGATATAGGGGAGAGAGGTGTGGTGCAACAAATAAACAGGAAACTTACAAACGCAGACACAGAGCAGACTTAACGCGAAAATAATAACAATAATAATGATAATGATCTTCTGTAGTCTTACTTAAGCAGGCAGGCACCAGGACACGCACACACGCACACACACAAACACAGAAAACCCGATGAAGAGAAAGTTTTGAACCAGGAAGGGAAAGGAGTTGAAGCTATGATCTTGGTACCTTTGTGCTTGATAACACGACGTGCCACCGATACGTTTCGGGGTGGGGGGTGCTCCATGGTGCGGTACCCGACAGTGGGCGCGTCGTCTCTGGCTTCAGTAGAGCGTGTGGAGACAGTGTTCGTAAAGGAGGAGCTTGAGTGGAGAAGGGGCTGAGTCCAGAGCGTGAGGACGGAGTGGTAGGCGGGACCAGGTAGGCGGGTGGGGTTGATGTCGTGTGGGCGGAGACGAGGAGGCAGAGTCCAGACAGCGGGAGGCGGGTCGTGGCGGTGTCGACGAGGGCGAGGCGAGAGCGGAAGAGAGGCAGAGAAAGAGCAGAAGGACCGCTCCGACCTTTATAGGCCCTGCCGCAAGGGGGTAGGGGCCACCCCGAATCGAAGCGTCATCACCTGAATCGGGTGCTCTGATTGGCCCCGACTCCTAACGTGGCCTGCCAACTTTGGCCGGAAACTGCCTCACTTCGTTTCTGGCAAGGCCATCTCAAATAGCGGCAATATTCCACTCCGACCCCACGACATGACATGAATCACCTACACCGAAATTGGCATGCGAATCGTCCTGCAAAAAACCCCGGGCCGTGCCCTGGCAACCACCCAAGGGTCCCGCATGCCCACCCGGGCGCCCAACCAGCACCGATCAATGCGCACCCAACGCGGCCCGCACTGTACATTCCTCGGCTCGATCGCAGCTTAGCTGGCCGTAGAGACGAGAAGACGTTCACCATCCGTGGGGAATCCGCTGCTGCCAGCGAGAGCCGAAGGTACATCATTATGGATAAATCCATGCACGTTTCACGAGTGACGTACGTGTCTGCCTTCACGCACATTCCATACAGCGCACGCGGTTCGGCCATTATGCACGTGGCTCGCGCTTACGTTCACACGACTCCGCTAGCGTGTGCGCGGGGCGAGCACCAATATGTGTCAGACATTGAGGTTGAAAAGGAACAAGCCGCTTCAACTCCGCACACTCGTATCCTGCCCAACATGGCGTGGAGTCGACCTTATCGGCCTCCGTACACGTTTTGTGCAGCGTGGGCGTCACGCTGGCTGTGCCTCCCGTGCCGTGAAAAACACCCTCTTAAGAGGTATTCATTCGTATTAGTGTGACCACTCCTCATTTTCATAAATGCCAAGGTGAGCCAATGGAAAAAGCCAAGAATTCACAAGGTTTCGGAAAAGCGATGATAATAGAAAACCTATACGCCAAGAAAACGTATAGAAAACCAAGACGCCAAGGTGAACAACAAATAGCCAAGATCTTGTGAAAAAAGCCAAGGAGTGGTCACACTGATTCGTATGCCTTTTTAATGCAACCGGCAATCTTCCCCAGACCATTGGAAGGTCGATAATCGCGCACTGCCAAGCGCACTACATGACTTGCCGCACACGCCGGACCCAGGGCTCGCCCGGGAACGAGGATCTCTGTGCAGCAGTTCCCTCACAGAGGCGCCGCATGCACTGGCCTCCATGAGGCCCACCTTACAGCGAAGGCGCGCATGGCTGATTTACCTCAGGAATATATAATCAGACAAAAAGAAGAGTGGGGACAAAGAAATTGTGAAAATGATTCAAGAAAACCTAGCTATTAGATCATCGCAATGCACTCCCTTGTTGTCCCGCTAAACAAAAGGAAAGGGACTATCTTCACATGTAATAATGGAATAACTGTCTTGGGACCACTGTCTGTTGGATGCATGCGGTTCCGAGAATCGCAACTGTGTGTGTGTGTGTGTGTGTGTGTGTGTGTGTGTGTGTGTGTGTGTGTGTGTGTGTGTGTGTGTGTAAGACCCTGGAGAGTTACATCCAACATGTAAAGGAACCCTGGAGTTTAGGTATATTTTTGTTGAATTGGATTACCTCTCCCCTCATGGCAGTGGAAGGAAAAGATGCTTTGTGAGTGGAGCTAGTTACCCCAAATTGTTTTTCCCTCCTTCGTAAACTCCATCCATCCATCCATCGGGTCCATACTATGTTCAGAGTATTGGTGCTGCCTAAGTAGTCTCCTGAGCTATTGGGCACAATGGGTTGCCACTCCAACGCAGGATACCAGCAAACTTGTACTCATTTTTGCCAACCTCAGAAGGATGACAGACTGAGTCAACCCAATTGGTATTAATTCAACAGCCAAGCATGATTTGAACTCAGGACCCTGGGATCGCAAAGCCCACCACTCCAGCCATTAAACCAACACCAGGCATAAACTCCATCCTTTTCCATATTCTTATACTCCATTCTCAAACCTCACTCTCAGACCTCATGCTGATACTCCAGTCTCAAACCTCATTCTCAAAGCACATTTTCAAAACACTTGTCTGACATAAATCCATTTCACCAATGCTTCGACCGTTTCGGCGACATTCCATTTCACCAGAGCTTTGACCGTTTCAGCAGCATTACAGCACTTCGATCCTTTTAAGCAAGGTTCCAATCATAGCAATGGGCATTCGTGTGGGCATTGGACGCACTGTATGACCCTTCTGCTTGCCTTGTCCTCACCACGGCACCAAACAAACCAACAGCCCTGCCCACCACACTCTGGGGACGAATCACAAGTTGGATCATAGTGCGCCAGGCAACCGGCATGGCTGGACACCGAAAAGCGGACGAGAGTGGTGACAGAGGCGGAGGCAATAAGATCCCTGGCAGAGCAGTTCATGACGAGTTTTGAGATAGAAGAGAGAGTTCTGTTCAAGGGAGTTGCATCCATTTCAGAGAGAGAGAGAGCGCCCTGTTTTGAAGAATCGAGTGCCAGATTCAGTGTCAGTTCGAAGAGTTCAAGATGAACCATGCCAAGTGCTTTGGGAAAGCAATGGAATGAGTGCTGATTGACACACCTCATTGACTCGCACTGTTGTGGCGTATCAACAGTGTCCATAACAGTTCTCTTCAGAGCTTGCATTACATGCAGCCACATGCACCACACCTCCCACCTGCACTTCTCAATCACCTCACTATACACCTTGTTTGATGCACGTGAGCTGTCTGGCTCACATATGATTGAGGCCGGGGTTGACACCATACCCCACCTACTTCGCTTTATCTGTCTATCACCCTTGTTTATGTTGTTTCCCGGAGTGACTGAGGCGCCTGTGTCTGTAGAATCATGTTAAGGTGACTGACAAAGAGGCTTTTGTGCTTAAGGGTAAAATCTTTCTTTGTGACACTGTTTTTGCTCTGTCAATACTGTTTTGCTTGTGCATGCGTGTCCTTTGCTCCATCGTACATAAACTTTCCAAACTGCCCGATCATATCTTTCTCAATTGGTTAGAGTCGTTAGACATTCATGTGTAAATGGTGGATGTGAGTTTTGCCCCGCCATTTCGTTACGGTTAGGATTTGTCAACATCCCGTTGATGGCATCGCTCGACCGTGCTGATTGGACAGGAGTGGAGCGTTGAGAGCACTGTTCCCCATCTGGGGGGATTAATTTGCTGGGAAGGTAACGAGAGAATTTAACGCGAGGATCCTACCTAAATTGGTCGTCTCAGACGACGTCCGTGGTTACTCGTACCACGGAGTTATGTGCGGCACGTCGGCTTCAGGGTCAAAGGTCAGAAAAAGGGTCCGAGAAGCCCTTCGTGACCCGGCCGCCAAACCCGTAACAATATATATGATGAAAACTTCAAAATTGGGCACTTGCTGTTTTACATCACAAAAACTTTACAGTGTGGTCAAGCAAGGGAAAATATGGTTACAGAAAGTCCCCAAAAAATTTCCAGAGTGCAGTGTGTCCCAAGAAACACCTCAATTTGAGGAAAATTCCATTTCTGTGGCATTTTATAGCACAAAAACATTACAGTAAGGCCCAGTAAGGCCAAATGTCGTTACAGTACTGTATATCACAATTTTTTTTAAAGTGTACAGTGTGTTCCAGAACAAAGTATCACTGTGGAAATATCAGCAATTTAAATTGCCCACCAAAGGTGGGCTGGGGTGGGCACTCCTGCCTTTGGGTGGGAGTGCCGATGCCAGTCGTAGTGATAAATCTCTGTAACCATGAATACTAGCATAACCCGCGCTCTGCGCGACATGTTGGGGTGGGTGTGTTTGAGAAAGGAACTGATGCAGAGTATCAAAGTAATTTTACTTTAATGCAGTAAGTGGAATACGATTTCACCATTTCAGAACCATTTTATTTACTTTTTTTTGTACCATGCACCTCATATGGTCTTTGAGATAATGTAAGCCGAATATCACATTACTCGAGCGCAGAACAAAGTCAAAGATAGCGCGACACGAAACCACAAACTCGGAAATAATATAGAAGATGTATATACTGTACCACGCTGTGCAAATTCAAAGAAGTACACTGGGTGGTGCTCAGGAAAAAGTTACCAGAGAAGGCAAGAGAATTTCTCTGCCGAGTCTGATTTCTCGCCTCTCTTGCACATCCGGCCCATTTTATTTTCCCTTTCCACAGTTCTTGCTTGTCTATGCCTCTCGGATCAGGGAGACGCTCTTGCTGCACCTGCAACGGAACTAACGCTTCCCCCCAATCCCCTTCCCGTCCTAATACCACGCAACGGGTGCCTTGTGGGTGGCACCGCGAGTTGCCCCATTCTTCGAAAAAATAGGGATTTTTCAACAAGGAAGACCATTCGACTGATTCTCAGGATTGTGCTCCAAACTTCTCGTGGTGCCCCTTTCTCTCCCCCCTTTCTGGAGGTATATACGGGAAATACATGAGGGAATGGAGTGGAACTGCATGCTGTCTGTGTCCTTTGCAACTAATCCATGGAACGAACGTTCAACTACTCTTACGTATTTGCTCTGATTTGCACGAAAGAAAAGGTTTGCACCAAAACAATGCTATTAATTAATTTTATTATTATTATTATTGTTATGATTGTAAAATTATAATGCAGCTAACACAGTCATTTTCTTCCAGGTTTTTCTGAATTGCTTGAATGCGCGTTTTGGAACATGTTGTTTGATTGTTTGGAAACTTTTCTTTCGTACAAATCAGAGCAAAGAAAGTGAGAAATGATCATGAATTTCTTCCCAGTGATAAGGCTCTTCAGTTAGTTATCTTATGGGATATATTGTAAACCTTACAAACGTTGTTGATAAATTATGGGTTTTAAGTAAGTCTTTTGCCAAGTAAATAAAAGGACAAAACGAGAATTTTAGTATCCCTTATGATTTGGAGTTTGGATTAAATTTTTCGACATTTTCTGCACATGACTATGGTGGCTTAGTAGGATGAGCTATCCCACCTGGGTTTTAATGTCTGTCATTGAAACTGTCATCCTGGTGTTTTGCATGCAGGGCGATACATCAGTGTGTGTGTGTGTGTGTGTGTGTGTGTGTGTGTGTGTGTGTGTGTGTGTGTGTGTGTGTGTGTGTGTGTGTGTGTTCCCTCGGATGGATGTTAAGCTACCAGCACTAGTCTTTGGTGGACGTCAAACATCCCACGGTGTCTTTTCCAAAGAGTAGATGGTTTACTACCATCACCTTCAGTCGAACGTCAGATCCTGGAAGCCGGTTCGTGAAAGACTTGGGCGAAAAACGTTCCCCTGGTCGACCCCACAGGAAGGTGTGAATAATTGAGCCCGTTAAAGATTCTTCTTATTTTTCTTTTGTGTGCAAAACATGGTGAAGGGTAGCATAATTTTCTGGGGGCACTGCTGTGCTGCTGATGCAGGAATTTGGAATTTGTTCAGGGTGCCGACGATAATTCTAATCTGCGCTTCACGAAGGACACCGTGGAATCTTTAACATTCACCAACTAATTCCGGTGGACCGCAGACCCAGTTTAATGTCCATCCGAGGGACAGCACACACATTGATGAATCACCGTGCCTGCGAAACACCAGGATGACAGTTTATAGCTGGGTCGGGATTCAAACCCAGGCTGAACAATTTATTGGTGAATGTGCATAACTCTCCACTATCCTGCCAACCCCAGTAGTCGTACTAGTAGTAGTAGTGCTACTTTTGTTAGAATTGCCACAATTCTATTTAATGTCGCTCACTCTCCTCACCCCTGCTAGTACATGGTCAGAACTTCAGTAGGTAATGTAGAGCATTTTTAGAGAAAGTAGCACCAAGACAGAGAGGGAGGGGGAGAAAGAACAAATTACCAAAATAACACATTAATATGACTTAGAGCAAAGTGCCTTGTGGAGAGATATTAAAGTGCTTCGTTTGTGGTCCAAGTTTCCTTAAAATTTTGAAGTGTTACCATATTCTGCCGCCTTATATTCTGAGACTACGCATGAGCGCATCAAGCCTTTCAGGCTCACAGCACTGAGTTCCACCACATTTCTTTCAATATTTGCCTTCCTAGTTTTATATATTGCCATCTTTGCACAAGTTAAAATAAAGTTGACAAGGAGATCTCATGACTTGCTCTGCTTCTTCACCGGGTGTCCGATGATGAAAAGTGTTGGTGAGAAGTGAAGCCAGAAGCGCAAAAGTAAGTTTTTCATCAGCAAGAAAATTGCCTGAAGATGGTGACATGATAGGCACATGTGAAATACCGTTTCTCTTTCACCACAAAAGCAGCATTCCTCTGGGACGTTTGTGAAATGCCGCATCATGGCTCCAGAGCTTAAGGCACCATGCAGCAATCTCCAACTTAAGTCCACCATCGTTCTTGGCATTGGGTGAAGATAGAGTGAACCCCAACATGGAAGACTTTGAAAAGTAAGTGGAAGAATTTCATGCCAGGGAGTATCCCGTCAGGTTGCAAGAGCCATGTAGTGGAGTGAGTGCATGACCAGCAGGTATATGTTCTTCCTTGACAGCCCACAGAATGACATTTTAGCTGCGCCAGGGTGTCAACCCATGTTGTGTGCGGGTGGTGGCTGAGGGAGCTCGCAATGTCGTGGTTCGATTTTAAAGTCCATGAAGTTGCTGCTGGACATCTGCAAAGTTCCGTCACCCTCATTGGGATTCTCTAATTATGCCAAGCAATCAGGAAGCAAAGACATTTTAGCCTCTTGGAGTATCCTTGAGGGGATTCTAATTGTCCATAGGCCCATTTTCACTGCGAGTTCCTCTGATGAGAGAAGGCCTCTCTTCCTATCATTCAGAAAGTCTCCCACTGTGGATATATTACCAGTCAAGAGCTTCCTTCTTAATGAGCATGAAGCCAGGGTTGGGCCTTGCAGAAGATTGTTGAAAAAGAGTGGTTCTTCAAACAAGTCTTTGCTTGGATAAGGATCTGTTCTTTTTATGTCAGCAACATACCAAGCCCTCAGCATTTCTTCATAAAATAGAGGCAATGTCAAACTTGACAGGTTGTGTGAGGTAATGGTAAAAATATACCTTTCATACCCAAGATTTAACACTTTGCTGAAAAAGTACGATGCCAAAGAGCACCATTACGGTGCAGGATTTGCATAAGTACAGGTAGCGTTGAATGGTATTCAGCCTGGATGTGTAGTAGTGGCTTTGAAGGCAGAGAAAAGACTGTCCACCTTCATCCAAGGGCAAGCTAAGAATGCCCAAGGAAACCTCGTGTTTGCCATTCCAAAAGTAGTCCAACAACTTCCTCTGCATCTCAACCAGAAATTCCTCAGGAATGCTTATGCAAGAGATCTTGAACATCAACTTTGGAATGATAAATTGTTTAATGAGTGTTTTCCCTCTCAGTGACAGGACTTTTAGAAGCCCACTCCAGTCTCTCAACTTTGCTTCTATGTTGTTCCAGTTGACAAGTGGTGAGCACCCACTTGAGGTGGACAAATGCACCCTCAAGTATTTTAGCTCATTGCGACTCCATGTCAATTCCTGAAAAGGTTTTGGGAACTCTGTGATCTGCATTGGTCCAATCAGAAGCCCAGAACTTTTCCTCCAATTTATTGTCGCAGACGATGCTGTTGAGTAGACCCGCTGACAATTATAAATGGCTTGCATCTCCCTTGCACTGCTGGCAAAAACAAGGACGTCGTCTGCGTTTGCAGAAAGTATGAGGGAGAGCCTGTTGTTTGGTACCACCATGCCAGTTAGCCTTCGCCTCATCAAACAAAGGGAGGGTTCAATGCACAGGGAATAAAGTTGGCCGGACAAGGGACATCCTTGTCTTATTCCTCTTTTGAATGGAAAGGGGGCGAGCAAGCGACCATTGACTTTAACTAGGCATTCTGCCGACATGTACAAGACTTTAACTCGGCATCCTCATCTTCGCTGTTTTGGGAGCTCATGGTCTTTCTCCTTTGGTACATCTGCAATGTATGACAAAACTTCTTCCTTGTAGTCACTTAAAATTGACTTTGCACGTTCTCCTGGTGACACAGATGAACACTCCACTGGTACGAACTAAGCAGTCCTTGATTCACCGTTTGGTAAAGCCATAGGGATTGAAGACGCTTTGATGGTAGGGACAGGGAGATCGTCTGTTTGAGGTGCTATGTAGAACTGTGCTCAACTTCGCTGTCTACATCTACTGTGGATGTTGTGGCAGCACTTGAGACCTTGGTCAGTGCAGGTAATGCTTTTGTTGCTTGTAAGACCGGTACCTTCTGCCTGTCTGTCACAAGAAGGGATTCTACAATATCTTTTGATGCTTCAGTGGCAGTCCTTTCATGCAGAACTGCTACCTTGGATACATCAATCATTGAATTACGATGAAGCTTCATTTCAGTTATTGTTGGTTTGTCTGGATGTACTATGTTAGCAACAGACATCTCAGTCTCATTTGACTCTGACAGGTCAGGAGACACAACAGAATCATTCTTCATTACCATGCCAGGCTTGTTCATGGATGATCCAGCTTTCTGTTTACTCCTCAACAGGTCTCTGGGTACATCTGGCAGCAAAGACTTCCCATGATCTGTAACTTCAGGAACAGCATCTTCCTCATTTTCCTCATCTTCCATTTTCACCAATTGGGTCACAATTTCTGTCTCCTCCAAAACACTTGACCTTGCGGATCGCTTCAAGTCCTTGTCGGCTGCGTCTTCAACGTCAGTTCGATCAGCAGTCCCTTTGTCTTCTGGTTCTGATTTTCCCTTCTGCACTCTCTTCCCCTTCCCTACCCTCACTGTCTGCCATTGATATTCAGCAGAAGAAGGGCCAGGATGAGAAGACAATACAGAAGCTACTGGAATGACACTTGGCTTTTCCTTAGGCTTGTCAAGGTACCGAGGAGTAGATACTTATTTTAAGATAGTAGGTCAGTCCGCTCTCATGTGATCCTTTGCCTTACATACAAAACAAAGCTCATCAATCATATAAAATATCTTGTAACTCTTCCCTTCAAAAGGAATAACAAAGGATCCCTCACATTCCGTGTCATTTCTCAACTCCATTGAGACCTGTCTTTTGAAAGACAGGATATGACGTCGGGCAGGCTCACGATAACCTTGAGACACAGGCCTGATAGGTGATCTTAGCACTCCCAATCGCTCCAGGAAAGGCAAAACTACATTATCGGCCATAAAAGGAGGTATGTTGGACAAGGTAATCCATGTACAAAGACTCAAGAGTGGTTCAACTTGTACAAATAATCCTCCCACAACAATCCCTTTCTGTATCGCCTTATTTGCTTCAGCTTCGGATTTGAGGAAGACACGGCCCTTCCATACATTTTCGAGGCAGCAACTGTTGTTGATGGGCCAACAACATTAGCCATTGCCTTTACATATGCTTCCATTTGGATAGCTCATCCCATCTCACATCTAACTCCATGCTTCCTGGTCAACGCGCTAAATGGATGTGTAGAGCTGCTCACACTTGCTTGGCCAGAACAGCTCGCGGCAACTCCAGCCCATTCACGATTCATAGGCATGTTTATAATACCTAGATATATCTTTTACAAACAAAACTGCTCACGAAATAAAGGACAGTGTAATTACCCAGAAGGAAAACAAACGTTGATAAAAAAAAAACAACACAATTTTAAGAAAGCAAACCAAACGTTGAAAAACGAGGTTTTTAAAGAAACTCGTTTGAAGCAAACAATATTCAGCTCATTCACAATCTTGTGCTATTTATCACGGTTAAGGGTCATTAAGCAAAAAAAGCAAAAGGAATTCAAAATGATATTTTATCAATAACGCCACAAGTCAGGCGTGGCAAACAAGGCCCAACATGCGCGCGTCTGCGCCATGCAGCTAGGCCTCAACACAAAAGGTCTAATTAAACAACCAAAACACTAAAATAAAATAAACAAATGAACCAATTCGGTTCAGATAACCAAAACAAAACCAAAAAAACTAATAGCACCGGAATTGTATGACTATAATGATGAATAGTCGAAGCAACTCGAGGAGCAGCGAAAATACGTGGGAAGACGAAGACGAAGTAGTAGTAGTAGTCATAGGAACTCGTTTAACATTTTATTGGGGCATTCAAAATTTATATGCATGAGATACTCATACTAGTCAAAGAGACAAATCATATTTGTAATATGCTATTAAACTAGTTGTATGAAAGAGTATTACGACTACTGCTACTAGGAAAATAAACTAAGGGTGAATGTTTAGTTGAGTGGTGTTAAAAATGATTCCCCAACAAGATGCTCACAATAGTTGAAGACATACCAATGTACTTTATTTTTTCATTATCAAAGTATAAATCATTAACCCACGACTTCCAAGTGAAAAACAAATTCTACAAATTTTATAAAATTAATTAAAAATACAAAACTAGAATATCTTGGTTGAATAAGTGTCCACCCCTTAAAATAGCAATTGTAAATTAGCTCAGGTGTAACCAATCACCTTCAAAATCACACACCAAGTTAATTGGCCTCCACCTGTGTTAAATCGTAGTGATTCTACTATTTTTCATTATTGTTTTCATATGAAATATTTCTATTATTTCAGAATAAAATCAGCTGTTCCTGGAGGTTTCCTCTGCTGGGAAGTTCATTTCACAGCAAAGACTCAACCATGAGTACCAAAGAAGTTTCAGAAGACCTCTGGGATAAAGTTGTGGAAAGGCACAGATCAGGGGATGGGTATAAAAAAATATTTCAAAGGCCTTGAATATCCCTTGGAGCACAGCCATGACAATCATTAAGAAATGGAAGGAGTATGGTATCATCAAGACCCTACCAAGATCAGGCCGTCCCTCCAAATGGATGACCAAGCAAGGAGACTGATCAGAGAGGCTCTACTGAGTGCCGTTCTAATTTTTACTTTTGTGGTCCTATCCCCCATTAAATTTGTTTGAAGTGTGAAGTGTGCAATACAAGAAGATGATAATTAATTCAACTTTCTGTGAAAGTCAATTTAATATCACAGTTACCTTTAAGTTTACAAAATAAACTCAGGAAATTGAAAAGGTTTAATTTTTGCTATGCATATTATATTACAGCGTCATGCACTCGTAATACCCACGTACCACAAATAGAATATACAGAAAACAGTTTGTGGATTTTTGTATAGTGAATAATGTTAAATTATTGAAGTAATCAACACCAGTTACATTAATGCGAATTACAAGAAACCCCAATAAAAGTTGTGAATTGGTGAATGTGTGAAATCAGTTTTCATCAACTTGTTCCCTTGCTTGAAAGTCCAAGAGTGGGTTCAGAATTGTGCCAAGAAAGCAACTTTCAACAGAACAATATGTGAAGATCCAAACTCGATAAGAAGAAGGGCACACAATGAAGAGAATAGCAGAAAAGCTGAAGATCTCCTACAGTGGTGTGAGGTACACTTTGCAATGCTTGAAATAAACTGGCTTGGTACAAGAGAAGAAAAGGCCAAGAAGACCCAGAAGAACCTCCCAAAGGCAAGACAACCACTTGAAGTTGCTCAACTTACATGATATTTTAAAAAATCAAGTCAGCAGCTAACAAATGAAATAAGAGCAGGCCAGAACATTAACATCTTGTCCAGCATTGTGAGCAGAAGGGTTATTGCAGCAGGTCTCCATGGCAGAGTTACAGAAAAGAAACCACAAAATAATGTGAAAAGAATGAAATTCATAAGGCAACACCAAGCTTGGGTGACTGAACAATGGAATTGAGTGTTCTGGTCTCATGAATCTACGTTTGAAATTTTAGATCTAAGACACACCAGTTTGTATGCCTTAGACCTGGAAAACGTTAAGACATGCAATAGTTGCAGCCTACTCTTAAACACGGGAGAGGCCTTGTGACTGTCTCAGGTTGTATCTCAGCTTTTGGTGTTGGAAAATTTGTTAAAATCAACGGGATGCCAACAAAAGAGAAGTGCAAGCAGATACTGTAGCACCTTGCAGTTCCCTGTGGAAATAGTTTAATCAGAAGAGGATTCATTTTCCAAGATAATGATCCAAAGCACACTTCCAAAAGAGTAAAATAGTATTTGGAGAACAAGGTTACAGCTGGTGTGCCCCGAGTGTGAGAATGGTCACCCCAGAGTCCAGAAATGAATCCCAACGAGGCCATATAGGATTACCTGGAAACAGAGAAAACAAGAGGAACCAAACTAACCTTAGAGAACTGTGGAATGTACTACAGGATATCTGGCACCAATATTCCTGTAAGAGTGCTTCAGTCGTTTACAAGAAGCATGGGTAAAAGAGTGATGGCACTCAAGAAGGCAAATGGTGGACAGTATTGAATGATTATTTTCAATGAAACTGTTCTAATTATTTACTGAAGCAGTTTGTTTCACACTCATTATTAAAGGCTGTTAATTTGCAATAATAAATATAATTTTTGATAATAAATACATATGATTCTAATCACTGATCATTTGAACAATCTTCCCCAAAGTATGAATATCATGAGACTAACCTAAACTTTTATAAAGCATGATATATGTACATTGCCTACAGAAAGTCTACACCCCCTTTCAAAATTTTCAACTTTTATTGCCTGAGAGCCTGGAATTAAATTGCATTAAATCAGACCTTTTCCACCTTTACACATCATAACCAACAACTTACAAGTGAAAAACAAATTCTACAAATTTTCAGAAAATTAATTAAAAATACAAAACTAGACAAGAAGGGCACTCAGTAGAACGCATACCTCCACCACGCAATGTCTGATCCACGAGAACATATCAGGCCCAATACATTTTTGAAATATCATGCTATATATCGTTTTTGGCCCTTTCCCTCAAGGGAAAGGTTCATCCCATAAAACTTTCAAGTTAATAGGATGTAAATTGATTTTAGAAATTTGACCTCAAGATGACCTTTCACCTCAATCAATCGGCTTCTCAGTTGAGACTGCCTCTACAACTTGGTAAAGTTTCATGATGATCGGTTTGGAAATGCAACCTGGAGGTGATAAACACACAGACAAACAGAATTACAAAATCGACTGACCAATATACTTGAAAAATCTTCGATTTTGCAAGTAACAGACAGGGGTGCAAACATAACCTCCTTCTACCTTCGGTGGTGGAGGTAAATATCTTGGTTAGACAAGTGTCCACCCCCCTTATAACAGCAATTGTAAATTAGCTCAGGTGTAACCACTCACCTTCAAAATCACACACCAAGTTAAATGGCCTCCACCTGTGTTAAATTGTAGGGATTCTGATTATTTCAGAATAAAATCAGCTGTTCCTGTATGTTTCCTCTCCTGGGTAGAGCATTTCACAGCATAGACTCAACCATGAGAACCAAGGCGCTTTCAAAAGGATAAAGTTGTGGAAAGGCACAGATCAGGGGATGGGTCCAAATATATTTTAAAGGCCTTGAATATCCCTTGGAGTACAGTCAAAACAATCATTTATAAGTGGAAGGAGTATGGTTACAACCAAGGCCCTGCCTAAATCAGGCCATCCCTCCAAACTGGATGACTAAACAAGGAGACTGATTATAAGAGGCCACCAAGAGGCCAATGGCAACTTTGAAAGAGCTACATGCCTTCATGGCAAAGACTGGTCACTGTGTGTATGTGGCAACAATATCCCAAGCACTCCGCAAGACTGGCATGTACGGTAGGGTGGCAAGAAGGAAGCCATTACTCAAAAAAGCCTACCTTGAGTCCCGTTTGTGGTATGCAAAAAAAACGATATATATATATATATATATATATATATATATATATATATATATATATATATATATATATATATATATATATATATATATATATATGTGCAGTGGCGAGAGAAAGTGTACACCCCCTTTCAAAATTTTCACATTTTGTTGCCTCCTAGCCTGGAATTAAATTGCATTAAATCAGAATTTTTCCACCTTTATTTACACATCGTAACCCACAACTTCCAAGAGAAAAACAAATTCTACAAATATCAAAAAATTAATTAAAAATACAAAACTAGAATTTAATGGGTCGATAAGTGTCCACCCCCTGAGTTAATACCTGGTGGAAGCACCGCTGACAGCAATTACAGCTGTGAGTGTGTTGGGATAGGTCTCTACCAACTTTGCACACCTTGATTGGGCAATATTTGCCCCCAGTGTGTGTGTGTGTGTGTGTGTGTGTGTGTGTGTGTGTTAAACCAGAAATGGACTCTTCTGACATAATAATAGCTACAATACAAAAACGTATTATTATTATATATCCACACACATACAAAGAATAATAATAATTATAACAATTACAATAATAATAATAATAAAAATATATGCACATCCCTCTAACTCAATTATTTATGCTGAGATAATGGGAAATAAAAGTAGGTTGGCATGCCTTGAATAATTGTGAGCATCTCGTTGGCGAAACATTTAGAACACCACTCGACTAAACATTCACCCTTAGTTTATTTTTCGACTTGAATGTTGCGTCAAGCACTGAAAGCTGAATAAACACATTATAAACATGTAATAAACTTTGCAAAATTATCCAATCAATACTTTTCACTCATATTATCCTTCTTGTTAGTGCAGTAAGCAGCACGTCAGTCTCATAATCTGAAGGCTGTGAGTCAATCAAGACATGGATTTGACCAGACTCGGTGGTGTAATGGTTAGAACATCCACTCTGAGTCTGGGAGTTTGGGGTTTCAACCCAGGCTGAGGAGTCATATCAAAGACTTTAAAAAGCTTGATGCTCAGCATTTTTTTTTTAAAGATACATTAACCAACAGCCAACGGTAAGCAATGACTGATTGTACAGGCTTAATAGGGCTTATCACCTCCACACCTACATTGAACTATCTTGGAGCTTATTATCATTGTTATTATTGTTTTTATTATTATTATTGTCATCGGTATAACTATTTTTTACTCCATGTTTAGATAGCCAGTTAGAGAGGGAAATTGAATGGAACCAAGATTATGTTGAGACATTTTCACAAGCGTGTTTCAATAAACCAGGGGAGATGTTTATAAAAGTGTTCATAAGGAACAAAGGACTATGTGTGGTGTTATTCAATTGCTGTGTTTTCACTTACCGAGATGGATGAATCTCAACAAAATTATATTCAATCTTCCAAACACGTAATTTTGAAACAATCGATAATTACTGAAGCTGTTTAATTGTTCGTGTCGTTGGAATATATATTTCAGTGAAACAAACGTCAGCATAGAAACGCTCGTCCTGCTTTCAAGCACAAGATTGTGTACATGTTCGTGCAGCATCCTAGAGCATGCCTTCCAGTTGAATCTTTGGACTTGTGTGTCCGCTTCACTGATAAGAGGATGTCCAACCATGTACCGGTATTTCCATTTGTGGTTATATTCACATCCTACAAAGTGATGTTATATATTCCGTCCAATGTAACTACAATGCTCTGTATCACCAGGTAAAATGAGCAATGCACTTCATGGTGGATTGTTCGTAAGGATAATATTGCGGCAAAAGTGTTTCCCATTTTATTTTATTTAATGGATGTAGTTATTAATTTTATTTTGAGGAAAAGCAGTCCATATTATATGAGACAATTGTGTTGATAACTTAAAATGAACTTGTTTAATGCTTTGAAGTGTAACTGTTTTCCGTTCATTAACCCTTAACAGCCATACCATTTTTATTTTTCTTCACTCCAACCCCATATACAGTATTTCTGCACCACTCATTTCCCATACCTATATATTGGACCTCTTTGTCTTGATAGCCACACATTTGTATGAGGTGTGAAAATGGTGTTGATCACCATATATAGCATTGGTTTTAGCAGGATCTCTGAATGAACTCTTAATTGACTCATTGACATTTCTCTAAGGAACTCCAACAAATGATTAATTGACTTGTTAATTGATGTTCAGTAACTCGTTTTGGAAATTATGATCCAAATTAATAACTGCAAGAATAATTCTGATGAAATAAGTATGTTAAAAGTGTATTAATAAATTGTTAAATGAATATATCTAGTAATTAGCAGATATGTAAATAAATGGTTTTGCATGTTTGGTGTTCCCATCTGAGCATAGCCCATGATACTGCAGCGAACCCAGGTTAAAATGCCGTATACTCTGTTGATTTGTCTATTGTTTACTCCTGTCCTTGTAATCCAGGCAAAAGTACGCCAATGTCTCCGAGTGTCCTTGTCCTATACTTGTGACTAAGTACAATATGTGCCACAAGTGATGGATCATTGTTAAACAAAATAATGCATATTGGGGAGCACGAAGCGTCATGCCTCTCACGTATTGTTAGAGATCACACGATGTCATTGGGTTGACCATCTGACCTGAGGACGGCGTTCACAATAGTGCAGAATCTGAGTCTAGCAAGCCGTCATTTCCTCAGGCCGTGCACGAGAAGAGAGGAGACGGGAATGGGGGTCGCGAGAGAGGAGGGGGCGGGGGGTACTGGCGTCCCTGGGAAAATGCGTGGGAGAGGAAACGGGCTCGCGGCAAGTGGGCATTGTGTGGGGCCGCAGCGGAGGGAACCGCTTTATTTACCCATCAGGTGTTTCTCGTGCGCACGAGGGGACCATGAGCCTTTTGATGGCGAGTCCAGTCCCGGCTGGCCGTTCGAGGCACGTATTTTTAGATCTGTAACCTGGATTTAGAGACACTGTTGAGATTAGTACACACATATACATATATATATATATATATGCATTGGTTTAATTCAAGTTTTGAATTTGGGACAGTGCACCGGCACACAATGGCTTGCTCACTTTACATTGTACATTCTTAATAATTACAGAATACAGCCAAAATATTTAATGCTTCGTTAATTCCACAATGCGAAGTCCATTGAGAGCTCGCCAGTTGAATTTGAGCAAACGACGCACCGCTCTGACTTGATGGCCTCCTTGGCTCAAGAAATAAAGTTGTACTACTTGTCATAGCCATAAACTTGTTCCAATTACCAAAACCATAAACTTGTTCCAATTACCAAAACCATAAACTTGTTCCAATTACCAAAACCATAAACTTGTTCCAATTACCAAAACCATAAGTTTGTTCCAATTACCAAAAAGATAAGCTTGTTCTTTTTACCAAATCATAAGCTCGTTCTAATTACCAAAACTACAAGCTTGTTATAATTACCAAAACCATAAGCTTGTTATAATTACCAAAACCATAAACTTGTTCCAATGACCAAAATCATAAGTTTGTTCTAATTACCAAAAAGATAAGCTTGTTCTTTTTACCAAAACCATAAGCTTGTTCTAATTACCAAAACTACAAGCTTGTTATAATTACCAAAACCATAAGCGTGTTATAATTACCAAAACCACAACCTTGTTATAATTACCAAAACCATAAGCATGTTCTAATTACCAAAACCATAAGCTTGTTCCAATTACCAAAAACATAAGCTTGTTATAATTACCAAAACTACAAGCTTGTTATAATTGCCAAAACCATAAGCTTGTTATAATTACCAAAACCATAAACTTGTTCCAATTACCAAAACCATAAACTTGTTCTAATGACCAAAATCATGTTTGTTCCAATGACCAAAACTACAAGCTTGTTATAATTACCAAAACCACAACCTTGTTATAATTACCAAAACCATAAGCTTGTTATAATTACCAAAAACACAACCTTGTTATAATTACCAAAACCATAAGCTTGTTATAATTACCAAAAACATAAGCTTGTTCCAATTACCAAAAACACAAGCTTGTTCTGATTACCAAACCACAAGCTTGTTATAATTACCAAAACCACAAGCTTGTTCTTATTACCAAAACCATAACCTTGTTATAATTACCAAAACCATAAGTTTGTTTCAATTACCAAAAACATAAGCTTGTTCTATTCACCAAAAGCATAAGCTTGTTCTAATTACCAAAACCACAAGCTTGTTCTAATTACCATAACCATAAGCTTGTAAAAATTACCAAAACTATAACCTTGTTATAATTACCAAAACCACAAGTTTGTTCCAATTACCAAAAACATAAGCTTGTTCTTTTCACCAAAACCATAAGCTTGTTCTTTTCACCAAAACCACAAGCTTGTTATAATTACCAAAACTATAACCTTGTTATAATTACCAAAACCATAAGTTTGTTCCAATTACCAAAAACATTATCTTGTTCTTTTTACCAAAACCATAAGCTTGTTCTACTTACCAAAACCACAAGCTTGTTATAATTACCAAAACCATAACCTTGTTATAATTACCAAAACCATAAGTTTGTTCCAATTACCAAAAACATAAGCTTGTTCTTTCACCAAAACCTTTTTATAATTACCAAAACCACAAGCTTGTTATAATTACCAAAGCCATAAGCTTGTTATAATTACCAAAAACAAGCTTGTTCTTTTTACCAAAATCATAAGCTTGTTCTCATTACCAAAACCACAAGCTTGTTATAATTACCAAAACCACAAGCTTGTTATAATTACCAAAACCACAAGCTTGTTATAATTACCAAAACCACAAGCTTGTTATAATTATCAAAACCATAAACTTAAGTGATTTTTTTTCAACTCATAAACTTGTGTTGATTAACAAAGCCGTAAACTTGTGTGCTCGACTGCTAGTTTCCCAAAGTACAGTGAATATCCATTTGTGGACACGTCATCGGCTTGAGGATGTGTGATGACATCTTAACACAAAAAAGACAAGCAGTGAATATGAGGCATATTTCCGACTGTGCCATTTTACGGTAATAATAATGGCCACATCACAGTACGAGTCATTGGTGGAAGGAAATGGAGCATTCCTGATTTTACACCTAACTCTAATTTCCATAAACTGGGCTTAATTCGTTTTATACTGCCTACCTGGCAGATGGCTTGCTTTATAATTAATCACCCAGACAATTATATTATTAACTGGATTTAAACAAAGATTTGTTAAACTCAGAATAAATCGCAACGCTGCATTAATAGCTTGTAAACTGACAAGAAGGATGACACAGAAAATGCACTGCAGTGTTTTCCATCAATGCCATGACAATTGCATTAAGCAAGATTATAATGCAAATCCAATTGTTTGTGGTGGAATTAACATTGGCTAATCACAGACGGTGTTACAGCCTAGATTACATGCCTAAATTGATGATTAAAATACACGGATGCTTTGAACAGATAAGACTGCGGAGCTGAGTAAGAAGAGTCACAATAAATGCTTTGCTAAAATAATGGCAACGCAATCACAGTAATACATGGCTAATTCACAGCAATATTAAATTATATTGATTGAAGCCCATGAAATTTTAAAACTCAGACATACCACTCTCCGATCTAAGACCTTTCCAATGAGCAATGAATCATCCTTGTATGGGGTGGGGTATTGCGTGATTTGCTGGCATAGATTTGAATGTTTCATATATATGTATTGTAATGACGCAATTTTATCCAAAGGGACTTGACCCGGTGAACTTCGCCGGATGAGCCTTGAGCGAGAGGCAAAATTGGCTTGCACAGAAATTGATGTTTACCTTAATTTGTGTGCCAGGACTGGTGGACTTATTCTCCCCAAAAACAATTTACCACATTGAGGGAACGTTCCAAACTCAAATATACAACAGCAAATAAATGAAAACTTAATGAGAGTTCATAGAACATGAACAATGTTTAAGTCTACACTTCAATTTTAATAAAATAATAATGGTATTAAAGATCACTGAAAAAAAAATTCCGGAAGTTTAGCACTATTGAAGAAATCTTATACACCAACCTTATGCAATACCATACGATATATAACATGTCCAAGTACTGGTAAACGGAAGGGTTTTGAAAGTTCAAAGGAGGCAATATGTGTTCTCGTGTTCAATTCAATTTAAATAAAATGAAGATTGTAAAAGTCATCTAAATAAATAGATTCCGGGTTTTCCGGCCAATGATGCAGTGATGATTACATCACTCTTCATCGAACACGTTACATTAGTTCTTCGTGCCTGTTTGTGTCCTTTATAACGTCCTTAAAACAGTAAGTTTCCTGTTTGGAATGGTTTTCAATTTTGTTTGACTGCCAGGCAGGCAGACAAAGTAAAAAATAATATCTCACTCCTCTCTGCGCATGTGTGATCAGTCAGGGACAGAGTACTTTAAAACGGCAGGTTTGTTTTCCGATTCGCATTCAAGATATAACATTTGTAAGGGTCAGGGGTTCACACAATTTTTTTTTCGGTTCTCTAATGAGTACCAGCAGAAATGGCTTGGTACTCACAAAAAAGTCAGCTTTGAGTGTGCTCCTCTGCTTTCACAAGCACCTCTCAGATTAGTATGCATCTTCCTCCTCTGTGAGTGCTCTTTCAGACGTCCACTCCAGACGAGACACACACGAGCTGCTCTTTTTTTGTTCCGGACGTTCCTGAACCTCCTCTTATTCCTGCTTGCTCGCTTGCTCCACTTCCATTTTTTTTTCGTAAGTTGTAAACCTACAATGTTGTTGTTCGTCTTTCGGATGCTCCCGTTAGGGGTCGCCACAGCGGATCATCCGTTATGATCCGCATACTGATTTGGCTTCGGTTTTACGCCGGATGCCCTTCCTGACGCAACCCTGGTCACCTCCTACGACAGGGATAAGGATTGGGTTTCGCCATGATTCTGGGCTGCCCTACACCCTCTCATAGCACGGCCCAGCGCAGAGCGACGTCATCAAGCGATCCTCCAACCCAAGCCTCCGAGTAGCCGGATTACAGGCGCACACCACTACGCCCGGTTAGGTTATAAACCTACAATATAACTTGTAAATTATAATGTTATTATTTATAAACTTAATTTTGTGCACTTAAATTTTGAAATCACATTATATCAGAATTATCATGGAAGAATCTTACCGACACTAGCTGAGAAAACAATCATCGCTTCAGACATGAAATCCTTCCTCTTCTCCAATGGCTTGATTTCCGATTATCAATTTGGTTTCAGACCAGGTCACTCTACCCTGGATATGCTGCTTCTGCTCTCCCAACAATGGATGGAGGTCCTCAATGCCAGACATGAAATCAGAGCCACATCGCTAGCCATATCACGTGCTTTTGACATGGTCTGACACCCTGCCCTGCTCGCCAAACTCTCTTCCTATGGTATCCAAGGCCATCTTCACTCATGGCTCACAGACTTCCTCTCCTGTTGCAGCAAACGTGTAGCCCTAAATGGAGTTCTCTCATCCCCTCTTCCTGTCCAGGCTGGAGTTCCTCAAGGCAGTGTTCTGGGCCCTGTTCCTTTTCTGGTTTTCATCAACGATCTCTCCGACTCTCTGGAAAAACCTCTTTATCTCTTTGCTGATTATTCTACCCTCTGCCATATCATCTGTCATCCCTCAGACTAGCAAGCAGCAGCTTCTTCGCTCACTGCAGATTTGGGTAAAATCACAAACTCGTCCAACACGTGGAACATGTCTTTCATTCAGGAGATATCTCACGCTCTCACGATGTCTCTCTGAAAGGACCGTTTAGAAAAGCCCCCCCATCTACTTTCTCAACAATCTGCTGGAAGAAATCCTTTCATTCAAACTTCTGGGTCTCACTATCTACCATAATCTTTCCTAGGAAAGCCACATTTACAACCAGGCCTCCAAAGACAGTCGCCGACTGGGAATCCTCCGTCGTGCAAAGTCCTTCCTCGGCCAACCTGCGCTCCTGACCACATACAAAGCTTTCGTCCACAGCCAGATAGAGTACTGCTCCACCCACAGATTGGTGCTCCTGACTCTCACCTCTCTCGTCTTCATGCTTTAGAAACCCAGGCATTTCAGATGATTGGTATCTCCCGCGATGAGGCTGAGTGTTTGGGCCTCTCACTCTCTCACCACAGGCAGGTCGGTGGTCTTTCTGCCTTTTACCGTCTCCTCTCCGGTCTCATCCCCCCCTCCCGCTCTGTCTGCGATATGTCCCCACCATATTTCCGCAGGGTGCTCAAGGTCCGCCAACAACCCCCTTCTGGTAAAACTTCCAGAATCACGAATCACTGCTCACCTTCACTCTTTCATTCCTCTTTTTCCCCACCTTTGGAATTAACTCCCACACTCTGTTCAATCCCATTCTTCCCTCTAGGTCTTCAAAACGGCTGTTCACCACCACCTCTTATCTTCCCCCATCAAAATCCTCGATCTTTTCTACCCCCGTTAATCCACCCCGAACCCACCTCCTTCAAATTCCCTGCTTTCCTTCCTGAAGGTAGCAGGGTTCAGGATTTGAGTTCTGAGCTTCTGGAAAGTGAACGACCCTCAGAATAATTACAATGCGACCATGGGATTGTCTAGAAAACCGAGCTGTCTCACTTATACTTATTACCTACTGGGAGGGGGCCAACCTGTTAGTGCGTACATACGACACATGGTTGATTCTTAACGCCTTCACAGCACCTTGGTAGCAAAACAGGAAATAAAATTTGACATATTGCAGACTTCCTCGTGTTCACAGAGTAACTGAGATTTTTGATGTCCACAAACATCGAATAACAGATGAGTGAGCTGTTTTTACGACATTTTGAAGTGAGCTGGATGGCGTTCTCCGTGATCCAAGCTTTGCTTTCCAAAGCCACAGAATATTTTACAGTCGAGAATTTTCCTTCAAAAATCGATCCAGGGTTACGTGGATCGTTCTGATAGTTTTACGAATGTGATGTTGTCATGATCATCAAAGACAGCTAAAAAAGATTACATCGATGTAAATCAATAAAAATACATTTGTATATTTCTTCACTAATCAAGCTCGCCCATTCCCGAAGGAATAGAAAAGTATGTTGTCATTGGTCCGTGTATTAGTGTATTCGTTTGAGTCCACAAGCAGATATATAATATATGTATGAGCAAATACCACCCGTCGCTTTGCTGACATGAATACTAAAGGGGGAAGGAGGAACAAAAAGAGGAGGGAGACAAAGAGAGAGGGGAGAGAGAGGGAGAGAGGGAGAGTGGAGAGGAGGAGGGGGAAAGAGGGAGGAGGGAGGTGGATTGAGGAGGGGTGGGGGAAGGGAAGGTAGCGACAGGTGAGAGGAAGGGAAAGTAGCGACAGGTGAGAGGAAGGAAGGCAGATGTGTGGTGGAGCATTCATAACGATTCATACAGTCTCATCAAAATAATTCTGCATAGAATAACAGTGAAGATGGAAACAAAATAATATCAGAAATCCATTTTCTATCGGTCATACTATAAATACCGCCCAGACACAAACACCGCCGAGACACGTCCGGAGACAAACTCCATCCAGACACGTCCGGAGACAAACTCCATCCAGACACCTATGGAGACAAACTCCATCCGGACACGTCTAGATACAATCGCCATTCAGACACGTCCAGAGACAAACTCCGTCTGGAAACGTCTAGAGACAAACTCCAGCCGGACATGTCTGTGGACATAATCATCACCAAGACACATCTGGAGAGAAGTGAGAGAAAAAGAGAGAGAGAGAGAGAGAGAGAGAGAGAGAGAGAGGGGTGGGGGGAGGGGAGTTAGCAGAGAGAAAGTGTTATGCTTTATGAACACGCACGCACGCACACACGCACACTATTAGTGCTTGGCCGATATCGGTAATTCTTCAGGAATCGACAGATTGGAATCAATGTGATTCCCGACTACAGTACATACCGTATCCAACCTAAAAACCTTGAGTAGCTTTTCATCCTTGTTTTGAGGGAATTTCTAAAAAGAAATCATAACAACAACATTGCACTATAGACGTTTCAGGGAGATGTACAAAAACATTCATCTTTATAAACAGCTGCCAATCGTCATGTGACGGGTGGAAAAAAATTTGGCTCTAATTTAGAAAATACGTTAATATGGCAAACGGCTTGGAAATCGTATGTTATCAAATATATTTTGCTTTGAAACACTCAAAGAGAAAACATATAACCTTTGTAAATCATGTACATCCACCAAGTTGCAAATGCCGACTATACATCATGATCAGGACATGAACTGTACCATAATCGACTGCAGGGCGCTCGGCAATTTAGTCCGAGTGTTGACCAGAAAAGCGTGCATTAGGGTCCGCACATTGTTTTACTGCATTTTTGTGATCATCAGAATAAATATTCCGATTGATGCCACTCTGGCACCCTTGAGCATTTTT
This sequence comes from Eptatretus burgeri, assembly GCA_024346535.1. Taxonomy (NCBI): domain Eukaryota; kingdom Metazoa; phylum Chordata; class Myxini; order Myxiniformes; family Myxinidae; genus Eptatretus; species Eptatretus burgeri. The sequence goes on from BROF01006263.1 coordinate 32,678, forward strand.
GTAGAAACCCATTAATATACAAATTAGCGGTGGCCATTGTCGAAATTACTATTTTTCTTAATACCTCCAAAAGTAAGCGTCCAAACAGCCTGGTTGAGGTGTCCAAACTCATGTTTTTTAGGGTCACTAGTCATGATAAACCCACTTAAAATTTAATAACATATAAATTTATCACATTAATATGCATATTAGCATAACCCAACCCCCTGAATTTGTCCGTGCTGATCGGCGTTTTTGCAGTACAATTATACAACAACAACAAAACTGTTTGAAAATAACTTGCGCAGAGCTGTTTATCCCCAGTACAGTTGTGAAGAAATGGCTGACCTCAGAAGATCAACAGCATGAACTGTTTCTGATCAAGTAAGTTGAGGCTTGTAATGTAATGAAAGAAACATGGAGAACTGAGTTTTAAGTAAGAGTAATATCTTCTGATACAGGAGAATGATCGATATTATTTGCAAGCAAGTTTTTTAATTCTATTATTTAACATGATCTGTCTGAAAGCAACTGTGTATTTTATTGATTTTTAAAAGTACACAGGGTGGAACGTGTTTCCTGAGAATTTTTTAAAATACGAACAAATAAATTAAATGTTTACTGATGTTTATAATTACCTCTATTGTTACAGGTTGAGGCTCCATCACCATGGGAGACTGTTTCTTCAGTCCCTGCGATGCAACTAAAGCTAGAAAACCTCTGGTAACAGTTGGTCCAGACAGAGTGCGAAGTATCATCTGGTCAAGCAAAGCAAGACAACATGGTATACATGAAGAGCTTGAAAAGAGATTACAGGCAGACAAATCTATCGAGCTCAAATGCCATAGAGACTGTGTGTCAACGTACACATCACGGTCACACATGCCTAAGTTAAACTATCGTTGGGCATAAGTTGTGAACGCCAACAACAGGCTAAGCATTCGTTGGTATAAGTTATCTATAAGACAAGACACTTGAAATGAATGAGTAATGTCTGTTTGGAAGATGCTTCAACAAGCAAAAGAAGCCGCCGTTCAAAGATGACATATTTGACTTTAAAGAACATTGCATTTTTTGCAGAGAAAAGTGCATCATGGACTTTGATAAGAAGAATCGTAATCATTGGCAGCGAGTTCTCCTTTGTAGAACTGCAGATCGTGTTGATCGGAGAACTTTCAAACAAACTATTCTGGCTGTTATCGATTCCCGCCAGGATGGAGAAGGAGGCCAGGTCAAGATACGATTAATGGGCACAATCAGTGATTTTCATGCTGCTGATGCGAGATATCACGATGACTGCAGAAAGTCCTCCATGGCACCCTGTTCTGTTGCAGCAGCAGCACACAGTGGCAGAGAAACTCAGGACATTGAGTCAGCTGTCAGTTATATCATTCTATCAAATGAAAAACGACATGTTGCACATCTGGAATTCAGTAGAAGTCAACAATATGTACAAGGATCATGGAGGAAAGCCATACTCTCGATGAACCCTGTTATCCAAATTGTTGGATATACTTGGCTTTGAGCTTCTGGTTCTGTCCGGTGAAGGTGTCGCTAGTTTAATCTTGTTTCGCAGCAGAGCGTCAACTGCGATCAACTTAGTAGCATCAGATGAAGACGATGCCATTGATGTTTCCATAGAACGAATTACCAAGAAGGTTGCACAGGAATCTAAAGCCGCTGTCACACCTTGACGATTTAGCCAGCATATGCAGATTTATGAAAAATTTGTCTAAAACACTGGCACACGTCGAATACGTTATGGGTACGTTTTGTATACGTTAAGAGCATGCTGAAAAACACTGCCATACGTCGTAGTACGCTGGCTTTAAACGTTGTACTTTTGGGTTGTCCTCAAATTTTTGCATGCTTGAAATTTTATGACGTATGCCGGCGTATGACTCACACGTTCCGCTATGCTGGAATGCTATGCTGTCCAAAAACAATAGGCGAGTGACAGGCATTTATTAAAAGTGAAGTTGCAGCTTATGAATAGAAAACCTCACGTAATCGGCGAAGATACGCTGCCACGATATGCATACGTTTGACTATCGTTGGGCATAGGTTGTGGACGCCTAAAACACGCTAATCAATCGTTGGTATAACTTATCTATACGTTATCGAAGCGTTCTGTGTTCATTACTAGTACATTATGCATTTGTCCAAGTCGTTTTGAATACTTTAAAAACTGAAACAAAAAAATAATTAATCGTGGGAATGAGAAAAAAAAATGAGCCGAAAAGAACATCGAACAATGGTGAAAAGTAAGTCTCCTATTCGTGGATGCAACAAGGATCCATAATCACCCACACCCTCCCCATCACGCTCACCTACTACTCTGACATGGACCTACTACTACTACTACTACTACTACTACTACTGACATGCTCACCTAATACTACTACAACTGATACTACTGACATTGACATCTACTCAACATGGAGTCTGGAACACTGATGGGTTCCTCTTGTGAAGCCCATTTGTATATACCAATTCCCCTAAACGCTGCCAAATCACCATTATACAGTAGATGTAAGTTAGAAACACGTCAATCAAATTTGTCTACATACGACAATGTGCATTTGAGATACGTTACACATAGGTTTAAAGCACGCTACTCAGGTTCAAAGCACGTTACTCATAGGTTAAAAATTAAGTTTCGGGTATGCTAAACATTACCTCGACGTGTTTCGACTTCTGAGTAACTTACAAGTAACATGTGTCAACGATCGCGGAGCGTGCCGAGAACTTATGCCAGCGTATGCGGAACTTGTGAGCCATACGTCGAGTACGTCGTAAAATTTTCAGTATGCTTGAAATTTCACGACGTAGTAGACGTACCACGGAATATGACAGCGTACTTCATTGTTTTTCAGCGTGCTCCTAACGTATTGTTGTGAATTTGCGCCTGCCGGCGTGCGGACAGAAACGTAACTCGGATCGCGGCACGTCGCCCACCGGACGGACAATTCAGTCGTGACCCTCTCGGAACAACGCCGGGAGCTAGTCACGGGTGGGGGTTTAACCCCACCACGACCGTGACAATTGCCCACCCGCGCAAGATAGGGTTGCTTGCCAAATTCGATCTACCTATGTACCTGCGCGGATGGTCGACCGAGCGATCGTACCACGCCACAGGCCGACTCCGGACAAGAACTGCTTAAGCGGTCCGTTCCGTGCTACAGTGATAACCAAGCGGTGTTATCGTCGGCCTCGACGGTTTCGATTCATTACTGGGCGTATTAAGCCCACCACGAATCCTTTACGTGAAGCAGGATGGAGGGTCAATAAAGAAAAGACGAAGCGAAACGGGAAAACAATTCACACAAAGCACATTTATTTCCCGGCACACAGAAAGCACATATATACAGCCATACAGTCAAAATGCACATATAGCAACCAAAACAAAAGCAACAATGATGCAGAGTTAATACAGACTACGCGCACACATGGCAACACTTATGCAGTTCTACTTCGCAGACGGCGCCAACACACATTTACACAAAAGCAAAGGAAAGAAGCCACCCTCATAGACAAGGGGGCAGACAGGCCTGTAGGCCAAATGTGCATGTGACCTGGAGGAGCGGCCAGGTCCGCGAGACCGGGGGGGTTCTACCCGCGTCCTCGTGACGCGTTGGCGGGCGAGCCGCAGATGTGGCCACGCGGCTGTGCCCCGACCCCGTGCTCCTTGGCGGGTTTCGTTGGCACGACGTTTGGAGTGGGGTGGGAACGGGGCCCCCTTTTTGCACGATCTCAGCACGGGGAAAAGGGGGAATTGTTGATGCCCTGGAGGAGAATGGCTGGCTGGCTTGGGTCCCGCGATGAGTGATCCCACACCGCGACCTCGTCGCCGACCGCCGTCCTTCTCGCCTCGGACCCGAGCTCCTTTGCCTCTTCCCGCAACTCTTCTCAGCAGACCCCAGAACCCAACTCGATGACACTCTCCTCAGCCGACTGCAGAACCCAACTCGATGACACTCTTCTCAGCCGACTGCAGAACCCAACTCAACTCCTTCATTCGCCTTGCGCTCGCCTTCTTATAGGCTAGCAGGAGCAGCTAATATGCAAATATTCGGATCAGGATGACCTCGGAGGCAGAGCCACGCTTACCCATTGGTCGGAGGAAACGGGGGCATGAACCTCCCCTGATCCTAGAATTTGCATATATCGATTTTACACAGACGCGCCTGGAGGCGGGGCCAAGCCACCCCGCGCTTGCTAATTGGACGGAGGAAAAGTGGGCGTGTAGCGTTCTTGATTCGAATTTTCCCTCGGAAAGGCCGCTATTTGCGCTCGCGGCTCGGTGCGTTCAACACCAATCGCCAAACGGGCCCGAGACAGCCCGACGCTCAGTGTTCACAGGTGGTGCGGGAATGGCCGTAGAAGGAGAGAGGTGAAGGTTTGATGGTTATGGTGCCGTTTGGGAATGGCGGTGACGAGATGATGTGGGAGCGAGTTGTGAAGGTAAAGGTCGTGGCTGTTGGCGTTGTTGTTGTCCGAGGGTTGGAGCGTGGTTGCAGTTGGTGACGATGGCTGGCGTGGTGGTTGTTGTGTGATGGCGGTTGAGACGTGGTTGGTTCAAAATATAGATAGAACAGAAAAAATGGCTATCTCAAAGCGTCGCAGCCCAGATGAATCACATAAATTCCCTCTATACAACGGATTTGGGCTAACTAAACATGTACTTAGAGATATCTCACTTACGGGCCCTTCATGGTGCAATGCGAATTTCCACAGCCGTAACAGTATACACAACTTACCCATACCGTATTCGACGTGTGCCAGCGTTTTACACACATTTTTCATAGGTCAGCATACGCTGGCTAAATCGTCAAGGTGTGACTGCGATGTTGACACTTCCAATTTTCAGGCGGTTATGATTTAAATCAGCATGCGGCAGCTTTTTAACAGAGAATGCCACGAGTTCGTCGGCGATATGTGCAGCGCGCTATGCCTAAGTTAAACTATTGTTGGGCATAGGTTGTGAACGCCGACAACAGGCTAAGCATTCGTTGGTATAAGTTATCTATAAGACAACGAAAGGTTCTGTGCCCGTTACTAATATGTTATGCATACGACCAACACGTTATGAGTACGACTAAAACTTAAAAAAAAACCTGAAAACTTCAGCATACGCCAACGTTTTACATACATTTTTATACGTTGCCATTGCTGGCTAAAACGTCAAGGTGTGACAGCGCCTTAAGCAGTTGTCATCCGACCCCAGTTCCGATCAGACTGTAATTAATATAGATAATGCTAATGAAGCAGTGAGTTCAACCCTTCAATTTCTACTCTCCAAAATATCAGCGACACTGGACTGCACACTTCCAGGAGCTCTGATAGGAAACATCATAATGAATATGATCACCAATCGACCAACTTCACTCCAAATAGCACTGGGAGTTCTAGTCAGTCGTAAAAGCCTCATCGAGAAGTTGTACAACTATCGTGTGACCTGTTCCTATGATGAGTTTCAGTGTTTCAAGGGATCAGCAGCAAAGGCTGCGACTGTTCACTCTGGGATTAGGGGAACCGCCAATGCTGAATGTGGCATCGTTCAGGTTGTTGCTGACAACTTCATCACAAATATCTCATCCCAGAATGGACTCGTTTCAACATATTCTCTTGCAGTACTACTTACCATAAAAGATCAGGAGATATCTTCCACATCTGAAGATGAAGCCATCATCAGACGATTGACCCGTGATGAAATGAAGACACCTGTGACAGAAGACATTTCGGTTAAAAGGTACAATGGACCTGAGAAACCAGCGATGCCAGTTGAAGAAGCCACACGTGTGGTGTTACCTCTCCACGTATTGGCTCATCAAGCTATACAACTTAGGAGAGTTCAAGATATGGATTTCTCTTTTCTGAAGCAAATCACTTCTGATCAGAACACACCAGAGTTTGGTGGCCTTAATACAAACTAATTAATTTGAACAGAGAGCTAATTAGAGAACAGAGAGAGAAGAGAGAGCTAAAAACTAATTAATACAAACAGCTAATTTGCATTTTAATGAGCTAAATTTCAATGTTGTCAAATTGTATGTGGGTTTCTCATGACCAGTGACCCTAAAAACATGGGTTTGGACACCTCAGCCAGGGTATTTGGATGCTTACTTTTGAAGATATTAAGAAAAATAGTAATTTCGACAATGGCCACCGCTAATTTGTATATTAATGGGTTTCTACAAAAATGCCCAAACGTGCCAGAGTGGCATCAATCAGAAGATTCATTCAGATGGTCTGGTGATCACAAAAATGCAGAAAAACATTGTGCGGACCCTAATGCAAGGTCATATTGAAAAATGGTGTTTGACATCCGGACTAATTGGCTTAAGCACTCAAATTAATTGGTTGATGAGGAATGCCTGGCCAGGTTGTGGCTGCATACCATTTAGGATCCCTTTAACTTCAAAACCGGTCTTCATCGCACCCGCAGCAGTGAAAGAAATTAAATGAATTCGTTCAAATAATGACTTTATCCACAAAAGAGTAGCTGTTTAACGTAGCACAACCCAGGAGACGTCGCAAAGTTTAATCGCCCATGAAATAAACATTGCAGATAATCCGCCATATTGCCTGCTCGTCTTTACACATGTCACGTAGTACATTGGTTTATTATTGGTCCGTGTACATTGGTCCGTGCAAACATTATAAGTTTATTTTAACACATCTGTTTTTCACCAGATTTGCTTTGAGTCCCTGCAGAGCACCTCACAGAACCTCTGAAAATATAGACACAGACCTGGCAGACACTATGGATAAGCAGTCCCTCTGGGGGACAGGGCGTAAGATGAAGCAGTGAATGCATTAAATCATCGAGCTCAATGAAGCTGGTTAATTTTGGCACATTCCTAAATATTTTGTTCACTCAATATAATTCTCCAAACAGTAGAAAAAGATAGGTTTAATGCTATGGATATTTCACATTTTCTTGTGTGTGTGTGTGTGTGTGTATATATATATATATATATATATATATACACACACACACACACACACACACACACACACACACACACACAAGCCGGTAGGCGGACATGGGTAGTCGACTACCCAATAGAACCTGACGCGATGGGCCCGTTCGATGGGGAATGACCTGAGGATTAAGCACAAGAAAATTCATGATTCTAGCTTCAAGGGTTAATGCTGCAGATTGTTTTTTCGTTAAAATACTCCCACATTTTGAGGTTTTTTGGCCGTTGCTAGGCAACGGAGGGGTCCATAGCAACGGTTCTTTCTCACACGTAACAAGGACATACCATGAACCTACCATACCAGTTTCATGTATATCTGACTCATAGTCTCTGAGATATAATGAACTTCGTTTTTTATCGTTTTCAACCAGGGTTCATTCAAAGTCGATCTTCTCCGACAGTTTTCATAGGATCCTGCTGGAAATTTTTGACAATACGGCTGAATGTACTGCCCACAGTCGGTTGTGGCCCGATTTTAGAAAAAAATGTTTTTTTATGGTTTTTCAAAAATTTCAAAGTCCCGTTGCTCGGCAACCAAAGGGGCGTTAGCAACCAGTACCTACGCGGCACAACGAGGTCATAAACTGGTTCTCCCACCCAAATTTCATCAAAATCGAACAACTGCAAGGGGGTCAAAAACCCCCGACAAACACACACACGGACAGACCGACACCACGACCAACAAATAAGGGTAGATCAATAGATCCCAAAAAAAAAAATTTTTATCGAAAAAAAAAAATTCGAATTTTTTTTTTTTCGACTCGATCGACTACACAATGTATATACAGTATATGTATGGAGAAGGAGGGAATATAGCCTTGCTTGCTTCAAGTAAATAGGTATACAGTATCGGCTTTGTTCATGACTCATTTCTTTAAATGATCAGATTTCACTCCAATTTCGACACTTATTTAGTCCGGACGATATCCGATCCTCAAAGCCGAAATAATATTTCGATGATATACATAAATTAGTCCGTGAGAGTAGATCGCGGAAAATTGCATCAAATTATGCATGAAATCGCTCCAACTACCTAACTTGAAAACTATAGCACTTACAAAAAAAGTGAGGTACCCAGCAATTCGTAGCTATGATGAACAGGCATTCGATAATATGAATGAGGAAAGTGAAAAAAAACCTTTATCGTTAAGAAATCGTGGCCTGTTCCAAGTCCAGGCATGGTTGAGCAGGCCAAAAAACATGGCGGCTTCAGACTGAGGTAACCCAGGATATGCCTTAAGACCCCAGAGAATGAGGTGGCCGTGGTTGACGCCTGATGAAGGATATAATTAAATAATACCGTTAATTGTCTTCAAAAGGGGTGCCTTTAATATGGAATAGGCAAAGCCAAGAAGCGAACCTAGAATTCTTCTTACATTCGCTTCTTAAATATATAAAATTAAACCGTCTTTTTGCTATGAAAAAATTAATATTACCTTAACATTACCTGCACAACAACAACTACACCGCCTAGAACAGGATCTCATCTGCAAAAATAAATATTACCTTAACAACAACAACTACACCGCCGAGAACAGGATCTCATCTGCAAAAATAAATATTACCTTAACATTACCTTGACAACAACAACTACACCGCCTAGAACAGGATCTCATCTGAAAAACAAAATTCCTCCATATTACCTTCACAACGACAACTACACCGCCTAGAACAGGATCTCATCTAAAAAAATAAATACTCGAAGTGAACGTAGTATTCTTCTTACATTCGCTTCTGACTTTACCTATAACTTGTTCACAACTGTATACGCAATTTCCAGTTACTTCGGAATTAGCAATCAAATAACGTAAATCACGATTAAAAATTATTTTTTGATGATGCGGGAGATATCTTTATTAAAATCAGTGGAGGAAATGTACACCATGTCTGATATTATTAGGGTCTTTCATGTCTCCGACGATGCCTTTATCTCCCGGCATGCATCATTCCCCATGACAAAAACCGGAAACAAAAAAAAAACCAAAAGCAAAAAAAAAACATAAGCAAAAGGGTCATAGCCAACGACACGGATTCACAATTGCCATGGTATTGTGTTGTTTTTGTTGTTTCCTATTCTCTCATGTGCACGCATTAAGTAATATTCACAAGATAGAAATAAAACCCAATCGTGTTTATACACCGCACAGCGTTTAACAACAACCGGAAGCAAAAGGTCATAGCTTACGACACGGATTCCAAATCGTCAGGGGTATTGTTGTTGTTGTTGTTGTTGTTGTTGTTGTTTCCTATTCTCTCATGTGCACGCGTTAAGTATGAAGCTCACTGCGTTCGCTATTAACCCAAACACCCAATTTTCACTCATGCACTTCCTTGGAGTTCCCTTCGTGTGCATGCAAAGTTTCAGGCTGTAAGATTTCATGGTTTTGGAGTGATGGAGAACACACACACACACACACACACACACACACACACACACACACACACACACACACACACACATACAGAAGATGAGAGTCACTCCAAAGGTAATTCACCACAACATTATATTTATTTTACAACATTATATTTATTTTACAACATTATATTTATTCTACAGCATGTTACTTGTACAGGTACATCCTTCCCACCTCATAATATGATAATTACATTGTCATAATATGATAATTACAATTACAACATGGCTTCCCTCATGGATGTCTTTCAGAAGCAAGGTGTTATTGAATTATTGGTGTGTGTGTGAGAAGGAGACTATCGGCAACATCCATAAATGACTGCTGAAGGTGCATGGGGACGATGTTGTTGACTGCAGCACAGTTAGTCAATGGGCCAAGCGGATAATGTCTGCAGGAGTTGAACATGCCAATATGCATGACTGCTCCTGTAGTGGCAGGCCACAGTCAGCACAGATGGGTGTCAATGTTGAGAAGATTCATTATGGCAGACAGATGCATAACTGTAAGAGAACTGTAACTCCAACTGGACATTAGTGAAGCAAGTGTGTGCAGAATAGTGAAACAGTTTGGCTATAGTCGAGACAAAGGTCTGTGCGAGGTGGGTTCCTCGACAATTGACAGACATGCAGGAAGCAGCACAAACCCATTTGTTTGGAACTGCTTGCGTGGTTTGATGACAAAGGACAGCAATTTCTGATATGCATCGTGACGGGAGACAAAACCTGGTTGCACCACTTCAAACCAGAGATAGACAGTCGATGGAGTCACGCTGTGCAAATTCTCCATGGAAAAATATGTTCAAGGCTGCATCCTCTACTGGTAAGGTCATGGCGACTGTTTTCTGGGACATGGAGGGGGTTATCCTGGTTAACAACATGCCAAGAGGAACCACCATCAATTCAGAGACATCTGTGAACATGTTGCAGAAACTTCTTGCACGTCTGTGCCGTGTTCGATCACGCAGGTGGATGCACAACCTTTTGCTGCACCACGAGAAAGCTTGGTCCCACACCAGTCTGCGAACCAAGGAAGCGATTGCTAAGATTGGGTAGACTATGTTACCCCATTCTCCATACAGTCCCGATCTGGCACCGTTGGACTACCTCTCAAAATTATTGGAACCTCTAATGATGAGTCTGAAGCACAATGTCTGTTGCTCTCACATCACAAGCAGGTCAGTGGTCTCTCTGTATTCTCCCTTCTATTCTCCAACATTACTCACTCTGTGCTTTCGGTCCTCTTCCAAACCTCATCTCTTTCATTCATCAACTTAACCTGTCTATGGAACCACTTTCCAGAGGTTTTTCTGTCTCACTCTTCCATCCAGAACTTCAATCAAGCAGTTCACACCATTTCTTGTTATACCCATGAACCTTTCCTAACCCAACCATCTTGCTAATTTCAGGGTTTCCTCCTCTCTTCCATTTCCTCTTATCCTATTCATTCATTCCCTTGATGCATGTCCCACTATCAGATCAACCTTGCTCTTGCATGGGGCTCACATCTGAAAGAAGGTGGGAGGGGGTGTGGAATGATGCTCTCTCACATTTTTTTTCGGAAATGAAATTGGAACAAGGCTTTCCAACTAACGTAAGATGCGAAGGATGCACAGAATCTCTGCAGCATCTGCGACCACACCAAATTGTGTTTTGAAATAATGTTCATAAAATTTCTTTCAGACCTTGGAGATATTGAGTGGAAACGTCACACACATTCCCCAAGTCTTGGGAATATCAGGGTGTTCACAAGTAATTTATAGGTCATATGGTCTGGCTGCCATATTGGTTTGAAAGAAAATCATTTCCAAAAGTATTTCTCTTGAGCCACTTCATTAGTCGATGTGAAACTTCACAATTATGATCTAGTAGTGATGGGGAATAAATGTTTTAAATCTCAATGTAATTGGGCGCATGGTCTGGCAGCCAGAATTATTTACTTTTTTTGAATCTGGATGTTTTATTTATTTATATGAATAAGGCTCACTTGGCTGTGTCTGGATGTGTTTGAGGGTGGAGGAGAAGCAGCTGAGAACCAAATCCTCTCCAGATTCCTCCTGATGACATCATCTTTGAATTTTTGCTTGTTTGGGTTCCTCAAGATGACTCCAACGCAGAACTGTACCTATTTGGTCTTCCGTTTGATTTGAATTTCATTTATTTTAATCCCAATCTGAATTAAATTGAAAAATAACAAGTAAAAAAAAAAGACATAAAATACCAGAGCTCCTGTTGTGTTAGTAATTTTGCTGTACGGAATCAAAGAGCATATTTATGTACAACTAAAATGGCCGCCAGTCTACCAGTCGGCCAACTTTGATCAGATCACAGAATAAAGTGAGGTGCACGTGTAGGCCACCATGTACGGCGCTTGTGGCAAGTGTGAACAATATTGGACTATGCATGTCTGAGAAATGGTTGGAGACATATTTAATTAACAAAGTGGCCACCAGTCGGACATCTTGGGTATGAGCTCGAAAAAAAATGACGTGGATGTGTAAGACATCATTCGTTATCTGGGTGCCAAGTTTGAACAACATCGGTCAATGTCCGTCCGAGAAATAGTTGAGGACATGTTCAACATCGGGTTTTTTTACAACTAAAATGGCCGCCAGTCAGCCATATTAGATGTGATTTTTTTTTTCTTACATGACGTGCTTATGTAAGCTATTATTTGTTATCTGTACGCGAAGGTTGAACAACATCGGTCAACGCATGTCTGAGAAATGGTTGAGGACGTGTTCAACATCAGGTTTTTTTTTTTTTTTTACAACTAAAATGGCCACCAGTCGGCCACGTTTGATCTGATTTCAAAAAAAATGACGTACTTATGTAAGTCATTATTCTTCATCTGTTTGCCAAGTTTGAACAACATCGGTAAAAGCATGTCCGAGAAATGGTTGAGGGCATGTTGAACATCGGTTTTTTATATATTTTTACCTTCGCATTCTGCGAAAGGTTATGTTTTGGTCGGCGTGTATTTATTTATTTATTTATTT
>BROF01006264.1:0-26540 GCA_024346535.1 Eptatretus burgeri
GGAGATAAGAGTATTCAGAGCACTGCCGGGTGGCTTTGATAGTTTACTCCCCAGGGAGCTCAGATGGCCAGAGGGCTCAGGCCAGATCATATTTCAGGAAATGAGCGACAAGACAACTGCCTCGTCTTCCTCAGCCTGGCTACGCCCGAGTCTGACATATGATTGCTGCAAGGGTTTTCAGACAGTCACACCACACGAATACATGGGTGGACAAAGAAAACTACTGGGGAATAATAACCGGGTGTGACAAAGGCATACATGTTGGTGTCGCCTGGAGGCCCTGTATTGCCTTACAAAGTTGGTTGGCATAGTTGCTGGCATCAGGCAAGGTGTCATTGGATGCTGAGAAGAATTCTGCTGGGAGACAAAGAGTTGCACTGCATACTTGCTCTGCAGTGGAACATCCATGGTCATCTTTTGGAGCAGCTAATGCACCAAGCAAGACTGTCGGTATAACATCTGTCCAATGTGTGTTGTCATGTGCTTTCAGGGAAGACTTGAGTTGGCAATGGAAACGCTCCACCATGCCATTCGCTGCTGGATGGTAAGTGGTGGTTCACACATAGTTAGTACCCAGGAATTGAATCAGATCACGAAATAGAGCTGATTCGAACTGGCTACCATGATATGTAGTGACGGTTGATGGAACACCAAAACGTGCAATCCAGGTGTGGACAAAAGCCCTGGCGATGGTTGATGCAGTGATGTCAGCCCACACAATGCATTCTGTCCCATAAACCCACTAGACAATATTGAATGGCTATCTAAAATGAATACTAACGACATAACTGTCTTGGGAGTGCTATATGTTGTGTGCCATTACCTCGGGGGATTGGGGGGGAGGAGCAGAGCACCAGCTTTGCAGAACCGCACCACTACCCTTCTCCCTTTTACCATACTCGTCCCAAGGCACCAAGTCATCGTGTAAACATATACTGTAAGTGTAGTCCCCTCCAAAACAAATTGCTTACAGATCCCAGAGTGTGACATTTCAAAATTTCCATACATGTCCCAAAAATAATACAACATAATGCGTTACGTAACTAAACTAACTGACTCACGTGGACAGCCTTCGACTAAATTTATGGAATTTGAATTTAAACACAAACAGGTGGGCTCAACAATAATAACTATGGACAATTCTCATATTTACACACCCATGGCCCAGAACTTGCAAAGGAAAAAGTTAGCATGGGGCAACAGTGAATGTCTGCGCAACTCTTCCCGGCTGCTTACATGCAGTCCTTCAAACATGAACAACTCCATTTTCAACCCTCTGCAGGTTTTTTTTTTCTTCGACCCTCTCCAGAATTTTATGAACCACTTGTTCCGTGGCCCCTTTATGAAGGGGCCACAGAGCAAGTGGTCCTTTTGGGCATATGAGTTGTCCGGACCAGGATGAGCAATGGCTGTGGGAGGATATGGCAAGGGTGGCAGGCAAGGCAGAACAAGGCAAAGCAAAAGCCATGGCAAAGGGAATGGGAAAAGGCAAACAGGTGAGACAAACCAGGTCGGCAGGCGACAGTGGCCGGCCTTGTGATTGTCTCGTTCGTCATGGGGGGCAGGAATGTGCAGGGGCAGATTAGGCAGCCAGCTTCGGCCCGATTGTAAACCTAACTACCCCTCTAATCCCTCTAACTACCTTCGAACCCCTTTAATTCCTCTAACCTAAAACTTGTCCCTTTAAACCCTGCTAGTTAATCTATCCTCTTGGGTCCATGAATCCCTCTAACTAACCTAACCTATCTCCTGAGAGGAAATCAACTCACTTGCACAGTGACAAATAAATGAGGGTGTGTGGCACAGCAAGGTTCGCAGGCGGAGTAGCCCGATGAGGGGGTGTGTGAACCTCGACTACAAATTTGGGACGCAATGGGTCCACACATAATCCAATTACCCTATCCCGTTATCCAGCGGCCGCAATCACACAACAATGGTACCAAGAGGGAGCATCCCGACTCTAACCTACCAACACAAAACTCAATTTCTTCTTCATATAATGGAGCTTCTGCAAAACGCCATTATATACACTGATATACACATATATTTATGTGACATATTATACAACTTATACACACACACACACACACACACACACACACACACACACACACACACACACACACACACACACACACACACACACACGGAGGCTTTGCAATAGTCTCATACAGCATCCCCTTCGGGGCGACACAAATTACTCATGGTATCCTAGAGGCTTATGGTCCCCCAGCTCCTCCGAAATAAGAACTTGATGAGCTCTGAAGAGGATATGCAGAAGATGAGCTCTGTGTTGATGGAGTCATAAGGCTTTTCTGTAGATGGCTTGATGAGAAGGTCCCTCACCTCTTGCGCTATCTCTGAATGAAGAGAAGCCACAAAAATATCCGATTTTTATCTCTTGTGCCATGATGCCTTGGGTTAGAAAGCGAGTCTCAATTTGAGTGAACCAGAGTGTGGGGTCATGAGGCGAAAAGGGAGGTAACTTCAGGCTCACAGTTGCGATGCAAGGTGCGACGTAAGGAGGACTATCATTTAACATGATAAAATGTTGACAGGATCACAATGGGCTCACCAATTAATGAGTGTCGGTGATGGTAACCTCTCGATTACAAAGACTTCCCTTGGCACATCTGAACTTTTATCATTTTCGAAGGCTTTCATCCACAGCCCAATGGAGGGCTCCTCTTATTTGGTCCCCTCCATCGTCTGCCTCACACATTGCACATCTTGATTCCGTGGAAACCAAGGTCCTCAAAATCATTTGAATCTCCCACGATGCACCTTCTGCCTTGTCCGTGCGCTGTCCTCCCCACTCCTCAAGTTTTCTCCAGAGCACACATGGTCTGCCCATCATCCATATCTAGTGAAATTCCCATAATCCAGGTTCACCACGAACCACCACTAATTTGTCCCTCTTCTCTCACGTTAGGAACTGACTTCCTCAGTCTGATAAATTTACTTCTTCCTTCCAGTACTTCAAAACGGTTGTTTACCACTACTTCAGGGCACCCCCACACACTCCCCAATCCATAATAATGCTATTTCTACCCTCATTAACATTCCCCAAAACCCACCCCTTCTTTTCCAGGTTTTAGATTCCCCCCCCACCTCTCGCTCACCCTCCTCTTTTAAAAAAAAAAAAATTAGTATTTCTGCTTCATTCCTGATTTTCCCTTTTAAATCTTGCTGTGTTTGAGCTTGTATCCAGCTTATTCATGCCCTCCTCCTCTCCTCCCTTTGGGCACTCTAACCATTAGACCGCCGAGTCTGGTGTCTGAGATGTTGTTGTTGTTCTGTTATTTTCTGGTCCATTCCGTGTCCTAGCTCTTGCATGAGCCTTGACTTCGAAAACCCAAAATGAAAAAAAAAATACTGGCCTATGTGGATTGATCCCTGTTGTTTTGTTGTCGACTTTTTTGTTTTTGCACCAGGACGTTGCAGGGAGAGAGAGAGAGAGAGCATGTTTTCTGTTGATTTTTTTTTCTCCATTTTGCATGTACGTTTACAATATTATGACATTACTCTTCGATGCCCCTCATCGATTCAAGTTCACAAAATATTTCAATCACTCACTATCATTGCAAGATCAGCCTTTCATAAATACATGGTAAATAAACTGGTTTGAAGAATACAACCAGTTTCATTCTTTCAGTATTGGGCAACTGCCTTTCACATGTTTACATTGACCATGCTGTAATGGGTTGCTTATCACGCCATACACATGTAGAACTGGAATTAGATCTCTACACTTTGACAATATTGTTTACTAAAGTGATATGTAGTCATCAAGTGCATTATTTACACAAGCAAATGCCCCAAGTGGCAAATTGAACTTGACTGACCCTTTCACCATACGTGATATTGTTTTAAGGGAAGAGTGAGATCAATCATGCTTATAATCCCTTCTATTCAAGCTGATTTCTACTTCATGAGCACAACATCAAATGTATGGAACTCATTGAGATGGGTGATTTATTATTGATAATACGACACTACACAATATATTATTTATTGTCAGGTCAGGCAGGATCAGATCTGTGACTTGCTGCAGGTACCATGTAAACCTGTACTAAACTGTTTCATGGTCGGGTTGTCGGCAACTAAACCGTCTCCCCCACCAGGTTTCCTGATGAGGAGAGTGTATGGATATGGACACCCAGCAGGATTAAAAACAAAACCTGACAAAGGGTGGAGGAGCTCCTTGTGAGAAAACGGCCATCCATATGTGGTCCCCAACTGTGTCTGCAGACATCCTCCTGCAGTGCGGTACCTCTTTCTAAGAGAATAGTGGCAGGATTTGCACTCCAGCTCCCATAAAACACTTCATTCCACAACAAACACAAACAAAAACGCAAAGAAAATGAAAGCAGACTGCCTTCACATGGCAGCTCACATGATGTCGGGATTGGGGCAAACGCCTTTGGGACCCCTATTCTTTGATGGTAGGAGGAAAAGCACAGGGTAACCTTCCTGGGTCGGATTGCGGTGATGTGTGTCGGGTTGGTGTTGTGGTGTCGTCCACCAGGCGGTGGTCTCCTCAGGTTAACCTGAGGCACTCCCTTTTGGTGGGTGCCCCAGAATTGTCCTAACTCTAAGAGAGGATGATCACCTGACTCTGCTATCATCTGAGCTCCAGCATTTGAATATTCTCTGAGTTGCAGCACTATCTGAGGTTCAGAGACCAGGTAGTGGTGGGATCATTGCAGGTGGTTACACTGACTACTGATCTGGGCGCTGTGATGATTACCATGCCAAAGGAGTTTCTGTGGCTTTGTCCAATAAGCTGACACCCATGACAATTTAGGTAACACTGGTCAGAAAGCATATTATGAGACTGAGGATTCGTCACTATTTGGATGTCATTTCCTTGGTCTCTAGATATGCAACAACTGAGGTTAGTGATCTCACCATAAAGGACACATTCTATGCTGCATTTGGGTCTGCGGTTGAGCAGGACACCAGGTGAGATACTCTTCTTGTCTTGAGGCATATCAATGCCTCAACTGCCACTAATAGGGATGGTTATGAGACACTTGTTGGTCCCCATGGGTCTGGAGCTATGAACCAGAATTGCACTAAGTTCCTTGAATTTGCAAGAAGTCATGGACTAAGGGTGGCTGGTTCAAGGTTTCGGCGCCCACAGCCTCCTCACTGGAATTAACATTACAACGCTGGTGGTGTGGCAAAGGAGATTGACCATTTGCTCGTTGATGGTCACTGGAGGAGGCTTCAGAACTGCTGTGTCTACAAGCATGCTCAGTTCCTCAATACCGACCACAGGGTTGTTGTAGCAACTCTGAAGTTGCAGCTAAAATCTAGGAGAATGGTTCCATCCCTGCTGAGGCTGTACATTGGCAAGCTCATGGATGAGAGGGTAGCTGAGGAGTTTGAGAACAGGCTGAGTGGGGATTTGGGGGGGTCTGGGTGCGTTGAGGAATCCTAAAGAGTTGTGGAGTACCTTCAAGACCACCATCCTTGATGTTGCCAATGGATGTCTTGGAACTCACCATAGGGGGAAGAAGAATTTTGTCTCTCAAGGAACACTGGATACCATTGACCAGAGTCACAGGGCCAGGCTGAATGGCAGAGCTGAGCTGTTCAGGGAGCTGAGGCGTAAAACTGTACGTGTGAAAAAGGTGGACAAGGAGGCCTATGTGCGAATAATCTGTGAGGGGGTAGAGCATCACCTGTGGTCAAGTGATTCTCGTGCTGCTTACAGAGGAATTTGTGCATTGCGTTCCTCTAAGCCCATCCCTTGGTGTACTGCAGTTAGAGTGGAGTGTGGTGAGCTCATGACAATGGAGTCCAAAGTGAAGGTCTGTTCCGCCGGTTACTTAGAGTGGCTGACTGACCCATCAGCTGTTGATTTGGATGTCAGGGGTGTCACTGTCCCTATTGCTGACCATCCAAACAATTGTGAACCATGTTCGCTTGTAGAAACCCATGCTGTGTTTCACCAGTTGAAAGGCCCTTTTCCCTGTTTCTGGTGAGGATGTTATGAGGTGAGGATGGTGAGGAAAGGACCTTTTCCCTGTTTTCCCTGTTATCTGTCCCTGTTTCTGGTGAGGATGTTGAGGTCACAGAGAGATCCACTGACCTTGGCAGTGATATTCATGTTTCCGAATGTTGTGAGCCAGAGATCGAGCAACGTCTGGGGAGCCATGAACCCAATGGACCCTTGGGTGTGGCTATGTCGGTACTGACGCAGGAGGAAACTTCGATTCATTAAGTCATTGGTCTTTCCAGTCTTGCTCGACAGATGTGAGACTTGGACTCTGACCAAGAATATGAGATAAAGACTTACTCCACCAGTCAAAAGTTTTAAAACACCCCCATTTTTCAGTTTTTACTGAAATATGAACAGTTCAAGTCCATTGAATAACCTCAAATGGTACAAAGCTAACCAGTAAACTGCCAGAGGTTAAAAAAGAAAGTTTAGGTTACCAAAAACTGAAAAATAATGTAAATTTCAGAGTTGTTTAAAAAGGCCCTTTTCAGGGAACAAGTAACGGGTTAGCAACTGCAGCTGTTCTGCAGCAATGGAAGTATATTAAGCATTGAAAGTTGAGGCGAACAATTGCTACAGGTGTCCCAACTTTTGTTGATTAATTACAAACCCTCTGTCTGAAAAAAGCAGTGTTGGAACAGACGGTGTTGCTGCACCCTCTGAAACATTATTTGGACAATGTTGCACTGCAGGAAGTAGTATATTGCTATCGTAATGGTGAGAAAAAAACAATTAACAAAGGAAGACAGACAGACCTTTATAACCCTTAAAAGTGTAGGTCTTCCCTTTAGAGAAATTGCAAAGAAGCTCAGGTGTCAGTGAGTACAGTTTCTTTCACCATTAATAGGTAATTGGAAACTGGAGGAGACTCTCACAGGAAGATGTCTGGCAGACCCAAAGCCACAACACAATCAGAAGACAAGTTTCTGAGAGTCAACAGCTTGTGTGATAGGCAGCTCACAGGACAGCAGCTTCAAGCACAACTTAACACTGGTAGAAGTAAGGAAGTCTCAGTTTCAACTGTCGAGAGAAGACTTCGAGCTGCAGGTTTGACAGGTTGAGTGGCAGAAAGAAATTCATTGCTAAGATGGCAAAGTAAGAAAAAGAGGCTTCCCTGGGCCATGAAGCACCGCCAGTAGACTACTGAAAACTGGAAGAAGGTCTTATGGACCGATGAATCATAATTTGAAATCTTTGGTTCATCACGCAGGGTTTTTGTATGCCATTGAGTAGGCAAAAGGATGGTTCCTCAGTGTGTGACACCAACTGTCAATCATGGAGGAGAAAGCGTGATGATCTGGGGCTCTTTTGCTGGATCCAGAGTCAGCGACTTGCACAGAGTGACTGGCACCCTGAACCAAAAGGGCTATCACAGCATTTTGCAGCGCTATGCAATACCCTCTGATCGACGCCTAGTTGGTCAGGAGTTCATCCTACAGCAAGATAACGACCCAAAACACACCTCCAGGTTATGTCAGAACTACCTTAGAAGAAAAGAACAAGACGATAGGCTTGAAATCATGGAATGGCCAGTTCAGTCTCCAGACTTAAACCCCATCAAGCTGGTTTGGGATGAACTGGACAGAAGGGTGAAAGCAAAGCAACCTACAAGTGCAACATATTTAAGAGAACTTCTGCAACAGTGTTGGGAAGAACTTTCCGAACAATATTTGATCTCCATTGTCAAAAGAATGCCACGAGTATGTTCGTCTGTTATATCTGCAAAAGGGGGCTAATTTGATGAGTCAAAAATTTAGATTAAATTTTGTTCAACAAAACGATTCCATGATTTATTTTTTATCTGCAATTGTTTTTTTGTTCTATGCTTTAATTTCAGAGTACATTGAAGCATTAAACTGCTTAAATTTCAGTAAAAACTGGAAAAACGGGGGTGTTCTAAAACTTTTGACCGGGAGAGAAACTCCTTCAGTACCAGGTCTCTTTTGAGATTCCTTGGCTTTCACTGGTCAGACCTTGTGTCCCATGAACATTTGTTGAGAGAGATTCAGATGATATTTGTCACCTGTATAGTCCATGAGCATCAGCTTCAGCTGTAGGGACATGTGGCTCATTTTTCTGTCACTGATCTTGCTCAATATATCCTCTCAATGAGGGAGGTCTGTCGATGGAGGAGGACAATGGGTTGACCACATGCCTCTTGGTTGATCGGCATCTCAAGGAGATGGGATGGGCCAGGCATCTGTCTGGGGATGGGCAGGCACAGACCCCTGGAGTCCCAGCGGAAAGTGGACACCTGACCCGAAAAGTGGACACCAACAGAAAGCTCACACACCTGACCTGACTATACAAAGTATGCTGTGCTACTTGTCTTCTGGGATGGCTAAGCTGTTTTCTCTCTGTCATGTGGGACTATTCTCTTCACCATATGGAACTTTTTCTATGCCACGTGGAACTTTTTCTATGCCACGTGGGACTTTTCTCTTCGCCACATGTGAATTTTTACTATGCCACTAACCAAGATGAGCAGAACCTAAAAATAAGAAAGAGAAAATCAATCATTTCTATTTTGCATCCTTTTAGCTTAGTACTGAGATGATTTACCAGTGGGGGGCCCTTTTATTATTATCGGTGATGCAGGTGATACTGCAGAAGGCCCAGAAACAGAAGGTCTAATGGGAAGTATAGAGTCTTTGACGCTATCACGGTTCCAACAGGTTTTATGGGGTTTTCAGTGTCAAGAGAGTCTAAGGGTTCAAATGTTGTCTGTTGAGTCTTTGGGGGTTTTGAGGGTTTTTGGGTTCGAAGCAGTCTAAGTAGTCTTTGGGTGTTTGGGGTCTATGTGTTCTAATAGGGTCTATAGGGTCTACATGGTATTAGGGTTCTTAATTGTCAATTAAGAACAATTAAGGTTCGAAAGGGCCTTTGGACTCTGAAGGGTCTTTAAGAGTCTTGTGGTTCTAAAGGGTCTTTTGGGGTCTATAGGGTTTAAAGTGTCATTTCTACTTTCTTTGGGGGTTCTAAAGGGCCTTCGGAGTCTGAAGGGTCTTAAAGAGTCTTATGGATCTGAAGGGTCTTTTGGGGTCTATAGGGTTTAAAGTGTCATTTCTACTTTCTCTGACATCAACTCATCCTGGGAATTCTTTCAAAGGAACATGCTCTCTCTCATGCACAGATTTATCCCCTCTCGTCTCAGTTGTCATACCCTTCCTCTCGCCCATGGTACATTGAAGCTTGTGGTGAGGCAGTTGTCCTGATACAACTTGCCTTTGCCTCATGGAAAGCAAATCCTACTGAAGGCAATTTCAGTTCCTTCCACAAAGCTCGGAACAAGTGTGTATCTACACTGAGAAGAGCCAGGAAACAACATCTTTCTCCTTTCAAGTCTGAACTCTCAAACCTATCTCCCTCCTACAAATCCTGGTGGCATCGAGTTAGGTCCGTTTCTAGTATATGCTCACACTCCATCCCCTCCTTTACATCAAATGGCTGCACAGCTGACACTACACACGAAAAGGCTGAATGCCTAAACTCTGTTTGCTTCTAAATCTTGTGTCCCAAACCCATCGCTTTCTGTACCCACCTTACCCAGTCAAACCCAGCTGTCCCTGGACTCTGTGTCCTTTTCTCCTGACAAGGTGGAGAGATAGCTGTCAAATCTCGACTCAGATTCTTCAACCAGTCCAGATGGCTTCAGCCCTTGTGTTCTAAAAACCTGCTCTGCTGCTCATGCTCAACCTCTCTCTGTTCTATTCAGCCTCTCATTTTCTCAAGGCCATCTGCCATCTGCTTGGAAATCAGCAAACATTACAGCTCTGCATAAAAAAGGTGTTAAAAGCAATCCCTGTAACTACAGACTAATCAGCCTGCTCGGAATCATAAGCAAGGTCATGGAATCCATCATCGCTTCTGACATTAAATCCTTCTTCTCCAATGGCTTGATTTCTGACCATCATTTTGGATTTAGACCAGGTCAATCAATGTTGGACATGCTACTTCTGCTTTCCCATCAACGGATGGATGTCCTAAGTGCCAAACATGAGATCAGAGCCATCTCCTGAGACATAATGCGAGCTTTCGATACGGCTTGGCACCCTAACCTGCTCACCAAACTCTCTTCTTATGGTATCCAAGGCAATCTCCACTCATGGCTCGTGGAATTCCTCTCCTGTCAGAGTCAATGTGTGGCTCTTAATTGAATTCTTTAATCTGCTCTTCCCATGCAGACTGGAGTTCCTCAAAGCAGTGTTCTAGGCCCTGTGCTTTTTCTGGTTTATATCAATGATCTCTCAGATTCTCTGTAAAATCCTCTTTGTCTCTTTGCTGATGACTCCACCCTCTGCTGTAACATCTCTCATCCCTCTGATCTGCAGGTAGCAGCCTCTTCACTCTCTGCAGACCTGGACAAAATCACAAGCTGGTCAAACACTTGGAATTTGTCTTTCAATCCTGACAAATCTTACACCCTCACCATGCCTCTCCAAAAGGATCAACTGGAACCACCCCCCCATCTACTTTCTCAACAATCCCGTTGAAGAAGTACTTTCATTTAAGCTTTTGGTTGTCACTATCTACCACGATCTTTCCTGGGAAAGCCACATCTCCAAGCTGGCTTCCAAAGCCAGTCGCCGACTAGGCATCTTCCGTCATGCAAAGTCCTTCCTTGGCACACCTGAGCTTCTAACCACTTTCAAACCTTTCATCCTTAGTCTGATGGCGTACTGCTCCCCCTCTGGGGTGGTCCTCCTGCCTCACACATAGCTCGACTTCACACTGTGGAAACAAAGGCTTTTAGCATCAATGGTATCTCCCGTGATGAAACTGAATCTTTGGGTCTCTCACTCTTGCACCAGATCAGGTCAGTGGTCTTTCTATTTTTGACCATCTCCTCTTTGACCTTGCCCCCCCCCATTTTCTCTGTACGTGATCTGTCCCCCTTATATTTCCTCAGAGTGTTCAAGGTGCACCAAAACCCCCTTCTGGTGAAACTGCCAAGATCAAGAATCACAGCTCACCTTCACTCTTTCAGTTCTCTTTTTCCCCAACTCTGGAACAAACTCCCACACACTCTTCAATCTCACTCTTCCCTCTAGGTCTTCAAAACAACTGTTCACCACCATCTCATATCTTCCCCCATACAAAATCTTGATTTCTTCTACCCCTGTTAATCCACTCCAAACCCATTTCCTTCAAATTCCCTGTTTTCCTTCCTGAAAGTCCCTGTAGTGCCATTTTGTTTACCCCATGTACCAATCCCCATCCCTCTTTCTTCCACAGATATCTCATTGTCTTTGTTCCCAACTATTTTGTGCTTCCCTCTCCCGCTCCTCTTGTCTCCTGCCTTTTTATATGTTTCTGTGTATTGGCTCTTACACGAGCCTCGACTTCGTATTCAAAAAAAATATAATAGTGCCCATTGAGGGTCTACACGTCTAAGCGATCTAAATGGTGTAAATATCTTCAAGAGTCTAAGGGATCTAAAGCATCTTAAAATGTCTGAGAGTCTTCAGGGGTCTAAAAGGTTTAAAGTATCTCAATAGGGTCAATGGATCTAAAGGATCAACACATCGAAGCAGTCTAAATGATGTAAAGATGAAAGGGGAAAAGAAGGTTATAAAAGGTCCACCTTTCCATCCATCTATTGGGACCATACTCTGTAGAGAGCGTCGGTGCTGCCAAAGCAGTCTTCTGGGCTATTGGGCACAATCTTGGAGAGCTCGCCACTCTGATGCAGGATACTCGAATGGCTCAATCATCCCAGCAAGCTGGTACTCATTTTGCCATCCTCAGTAGGATGACAGGCTGAGTCAACCCCACCTTATACTAATTCAATGACTGAGCAGGATTTGAACTCATGTCCCTGGGATCCAAAACCTGCAACCCTGACCATTAAGCCAACACCAGGCATATAAAAGGTCCAAAGCGTCCAAAATGCTCCAAAGGGGTCCAACAAGTCCACCAATGCATCCTTTCCAGCTCTACATTCCTCCACACACCCATTGTTTGTCCAAATCTCATTCTATATTGGCCTTCAACTCTGCTGTTGCTGTTTCTGCCCTCTTTTTGCTCTTCCTTTTACATCTTGATCCATTCAGACCTGAGAAGCTAGTTCTTGAAAGACTTGGAACAAGCTTCCAACAGCCAACTCAACCAAAATGTGGGAATAATTGTAACCAGTAAAGAAGAGGTAGAAGAATAATAAGAAGAATATTAACCTCCCACCAGCTGCATGACCCACCGCCACCACCATGCCCTATCTTCCCCCCCCCCCCGACCCCGGGCACTCCCTTAGGGAGTGACGTCCCTCACGCTTAAAAAAATCAGATAAAACAACAGACCAGACTAACTTACGAAATAGAGCAAAGGTGAATAAACAACCTCCGCCCACCTTCAGTGGTGGATGTAATTAATTGCTACTGCTTATGATCATCGTTACATTACATCGTTCCACCAAAAAGTCTCACCTAAATAATTTGTTTGAAGGTGAACCATTTGCTCATGACCATCAAAATCAATACGTTCAGGAATATCAAGTTATCGACAAACAAATTCAACTAATTTTCCTGATGGTGTTCCAGTGTCTGGACAACTGGCAAGTGGTATCCACATACTCAATGATTTTCGATTTAATTATCTCAGTAAACTTCCACCCAATTAGAGATCCTCCAGAGAGCGTGGATCACAAGGGGCTCGAGGCAGAAGTGTATCGTTGTGAACTATCTCACCTGCCTTAAGGGGAGAAATGTAGAGCTCTTATTGAACGTGATTCCAAATGAATAACAAAGAACCCAGCAAAGAGGTTGAACCACGAATGAATTTTCAGCTGCTGGAAAGTTATTGTCACCGAGAGACTGATTAAAGCCATTCTAAAAACTAAGTTTCACATTTTGACTGGAAAGGAAAAAACATTTAAGTTGAAGGATGAGTTCAATTTTTTTTTGTTTTGTTTGGAAATCTCTTTGAAGCAAAAGAGCCAAGGAAGAAAAATAAATGTTTCTAATACCAAAGTTTTGGTCACCTTGGTGAAAGGATGAAATTCCGCACTCTGATATTTTATACACATGTAGCAGTCTCTCAAACTTTACTAAATTAAATGTCTTCCAATTCCAATGAATGACAAAGCTGCAGAACCGAAGTTTTCCTTTCTCAAATGAGGATGTAAAGATTTGTCGCAGCCACATATTGAGAGCAATATGGATACCAGTGAGCAGTCAGGTTTTAAGTTTGACTCCCACTAGGTTCACAACAGACAATCTTCCTTCTGGTTGTTGCATATCATTGTCACATCCTGGCCAATACGATCCTTTGGTGGCCATGTTAGAACAACATTTTGATGCTGAAGTCTAGGTTCAAGGAGTAGCGAAACGACTGGGGGCAACAGATTTACAGAGTAAATAATAATAATAATAATACTAACCGTTGGTTTCAAACCGTGAGGTGTGTAGGGCAGTTTCATTTGGCTAAGTAGTACAGTCCTGGATGGGTCGTCACTCCCACGCAGGTCACTGCAATGGCTTATTACCCCAGTTAGCTGGAACTCATTTTGCTGAGTTTGGAAGGATGACAGGCTGAGTTAACCCACCTGGTGTTATTTCGACAGCACGACAGGGGCTTAAACCCAGGACCTTTAGATCTTCAGCCAGTCACCTTAACTGTTAAGCCAACACCAGGCTGGTTTACTGATTGTTTGTGGGGTAAAAGGGGAACAGGTAGAAAAAGACGCTGGGACACATCACAATGTTCACTGCTCACATCCACTCATTTGTTCCTCCTTTCTTCTCACCTGTGGACAGGGTTGTAGTCTTGCCGCAGCGCACCGGAGCTGCATTCTGCTACCCCAATCCATCCGAGGTGGAGCTTCGCAATCATTCTGTAACAGTTGAAAAAAAAATCCAACAACAAAAACACCCACTTCCACAATCGGTTTAGGTATTGTGCTTTGTGTGTTTTATGGTCAAATAATTTAATCGTGGTCAAAGCTTGTCCCGAAGCTTGAATATGTCAATACAATGGGCACTGTCGAGGGAGCATTGCCGAATACAGCATGTTCCAGAAGCAAGACAAACTTTCCAACCATTTTATATCTAGATTCAGTGAAACATCTTTTGTTTACCGAAAGTATTTGCACCTTGGAAGACGTGAAGGTGTGGAAAACTATGGATCCCTGCAACTAGTTGAAGTCTGTCTGGATCAGTGGTGTGGTTCTTATGAAGAATGGCTATTTGACGTTGTATGAGCAAAGTTAGCCCTAAAATACATTAATGACACGGACTCATGCTGGCATATCAGATAAGAATGACGTTATACAAACTGATCTGCCTTTTTCTCAAAAGGGAATTCTGAATTGTAAGATGAAGTGTGTGTGTGTGTGTGTGTGTGTGTGTGTGTGTGTGTGTGTGTGTGTGTGTGTGTGTGTGTGTGTGTGTGTGTGTTATGCTTTTGTTTATCATGGTAAAAGGTGCGTATTTCATGTATCACTCATTTGGGGATTCACACGGTTGCTGTCATGTTAAAACTTGCCATTAAGGTAGATCTGGCGAAGACGTCATTGCCGACATTTTCGCAGAGCCCCAGAACCTCAACATTTGGCACTAGACTTCTGCATGTGGAACCAACTTCCCCAGTCTGTTCAGTCCCATTCTTTCTGACAGGGCTTCAACACAGCTGTTCACGACCACCTCAGGTCATCCCCCATCCATACTCATGATCTCTTCTACCCCAAATAACCCCATTCCAAAGCACTCCCTTTTTCCAGGTTATTGTGATTTCCCTCCCTCACCTCTTTTAGTTTGTTAGTTATTGATTGGTTTGTTCCATTTCTGTTTTACCTTCCATTTCTTCCTGTGTTTCATTCAGCTTGTGTCCTCCCCTCCCCTTGATCTCATTTTACAGCAAACGACCAGTTGAGAAGCCAATTTACAGCAAACTACCAGTGGAGAGGCCAATTTACAGCAAACTGCCAGTTGAGAAGCCAATTTAGAGCAAACTACCAGTCAAGAAGACAATTTACAGCAAACTACCAGTCAAGAAGACAATTTACAGCAAACTACCAGTCGAGAAGCCAATTTACAGCAAACTTCCAGTCGAGAAGCCAATTTACAGCAAACTACCAGTCGAGAAGCCAATTTACAGCAAACTACCAGTCGAGAGGCCAATTTACAGCAAACTACCAGTCGAGAAGGCAATTTACAGAAAACTACCAGTCGAGAAGACAATTTACAGAAAACTACCAGTCACGAAGACAATTTACAGCAAACTACCAGTCGCGAAGACAATTTACAGCAAACTACCAGTCGCGAAGACAATTTACAGCAAACTACCAATCGAGAAGACAATTTACAGCAAACTACCAGTCGAGAAGACAATTTACAGCAAACTACCAGTCGAGAAGACAATTTTACAGCAAACTACCAGTCGAGAAGACAATTTACAGCAAACTACCAGTCGAGAAGCCAATTTACAGCAAACTACCAGTCGAGAGGCCAATTTACAGCAAACTACCAGTCGAGAAGCCAATTTACAGCAAACTACCAGTCGAGAAGCCAATTTACAGCAAACTTCCAGTAGAGAACCAATTTACAGCAAACTACCAGTCGAGAAGACAATTTACAGCAAACAACCAGTCGAGAAGCCAATTTACAGCAAACAACCAGTCGAGAAGCCAATTTACAGCAAACTACCAGTCGAGAAGACAATTTACAGCAAACTACCAGTCGAGAAGACAATTTATTGCAAACTACCAGTCGAGAAGACAATTTACAGCAAACTACCAGTCGCGAAGACAATTTACAGCAAACTACCAATCGAGAAGACAATTTACAGCAAACTACCAGTCGAGAAGACAATTTACAGCAAACTACCAGTCGAGAATACAATTTTACAGCAAACTACCAGTCGAGAAGACAATTTACAGCAAACTACCAGTCAAGAAGCCAATTTACAGCAAACTACCAATCAAGAAGACAATTTACAGCAAACTACCAGTCAAGAAGACAATTTACAGTAAACTACCAGTCGAGAAGCCAATTTACAGCAAACTACCAGTCGAGAAGCCAATTTACAGCAAACTACCAGTCGAGAAGACAATTTACAGCAAACTACCAGTCGAGAAGCCAATTTACAGCAAACTACCAGTCGAGAAGCCAATTTACAGCAAACTACCAGTCGAAAAGACAATGTACAGCAAACTACCAGTCGAGAAGACAATTTACAGCAAACTACCAGTCAATAAGCCAATTTACAGCAAACTGCCAGTCGAGAAGCCAATTTACAGCAAACTACCAGTCGAGAAGACAATTTACAGCAAACTACCAGTCGAGAAGACAATTTACAGCAGTTTACAGAGCAAAACAACAGTTGCAAAGACAATTTACAGCAAACTACCAGTCGAGAAGACAATTTACACCTTTTGTTAGGCATCATAAATGAAGCATGTGGCCAAGTTTCATCAAAATCGTTTGTTTGGTTCAAGCAATAATGACTGAAGCGTTTACAGACTAACTAACTGACTCACTCACTCACTCACCGATGGACACTGCTCAAAGACATAAGCTCACTGGACCAAAGTCCAGGTGAGCTAAAAAATTGGGGGATATTATAATCGGTTCCATTTGTCTGTCCATCCGTCCCTCATGCTTTATCTTCCTAAACTGTTGGGCAGAAATTCACCAAACGTAATTATGATCACCACATGGAAAGAAGGTGCAAGAACAGTATCATTTTGGCTCTTCCCCCTGGGGTAGAGTCAAAAGGTCAAATGCTAAAAAATTGCAATTATGGCAGATTTTTAAACATTTTAAAACATTTTGTAAACTCAAAATTTGATATTGGGTTATTTCCATTGATATTTGGTGGAACTTTTAGTATCTTTCAACTTTACTCTCAGTGGGAAGTGTGGGTACTTGTGATGGGGGAACCATCGGCTTCACTTCAGTTAAGTACTTTTGTCAGTTAAGCAGAAGAATGATTTTGTTTGTCATAAAAACTGTACTCTTTATTAATGATAGCTCATCAATATAATATTGATCAATGCACACAGTAATTTCAACGTTTTTAGTTCCATAAATGTGTCGTTTGTTCACAGATTTCTCCTTTATTTACTAGTTTTTCCAAAAAGAACAAGACGATTGTGATTCACTGCATTTTTATAATTGTGAGCTGTATATTGCATTGCGCCTCAGAGGTAGTGAACAAAATAAAAAAAAAACTAAGCCATTTTTCGAGTATTCGTCCCATGGCCTAATTTTGTTCTCTTCCATTCTGCTACAGCTCTTCCATAAGCCTTGATCATGTATCCAAAAAACAATTTGAAGGAATGGAATGAAGAAAAATATAACCAGTCTCACTGAGGTCTAAACCCAGCCACATCTTCACTATAAATGAGTAAACAATTCAATATATTGTGAATTCACAATGATTGGCAGAGCAGATATCAAGAAATGGAAATGGGGGGAAGGGGTTGTAGTCGCAAGAGATGTGTCTTATGTATGACATATGCATGGAGAGAAAAAAAAAATACAATTATTGGCTGATGATTTGGATGGTTCCTTGCTTTTATAATCATACAATTTTTGTGCCCTCCTTCCCTGGTTTGTCCATGCCATCTGGATATCGAGAATGCAGACAAAGGGATTTCATAACAGAATGTCAGCACATAATTGGCTTCCTAAGCACACATATGAGAAAAGCCAGTGTTAAATGCTCTCTGAAGAATGGCATGCTCTTTGGTGCAAAGCTTTACCTGTGATGGTTTGCAATTGCTCCTTTTTAGAAACATTTTGCTTTTTACAATTTGGGGGTTCTTGGACAGCATTGCCTTTTGGTTGATTAGATTTGGTGCCGATTCCAAGTTGTCCTGAGGGATTTTAGCGTGGAAGATAAGATGTCCGAGATATTTGGATTCCGAGTTGATTACTTATTAAACCGCTCTTAAAATCCCTGCTGGGAAACCCCATTAAACCAAAGCTAAAGCATATTATTGAACATATTATGAAAATATATTATGAAACCAGAGGAAAAATGAGAATGCTACACTGCTCCAACTCCTCGTGCATTGATCGAATGGAAGGTACAAACAAAATACAATATGTACGGACTATGATGTAGGAGAAGGGATGTAGACTGTCCATGTAAAAAAAAAAAGTCGCAGCAAAGAAAAATGGTCAACAAGCAAAATGGACTCTTAAAAATATAATGCTGGGAAGTATACATGATGCCCAGAGTGAGTCGTATACAACGGTAAGGGTATTGTTGTGGTAGGTATCGACACATTGGTCAGTGGGAGGGTTGGCTCTGGTTCTGCATAAAGAAAAGTTGGCTTCAAGTGATCTATGGAGACTGTATCATGAACACCGATAAAACAAAGCTAAAGCATATTCACATATTACAAAACCAAAGGCAAATTGATACCACTACAGCTTTTAAGAGTCAACCCCAATTAGTGGCCAAGTGTGCCATATACAACAGACCAAGCAAAGCAGGGAAGTGGCCTCTCTCTGAAGGTTTGCACTGTTGCTCCAATTGGCTTCCACCGACAATCTTGTGACATGATAATTCTTCTGAAAAGAGCTTGGTTTACAGAAGTAGGGAATAAAAATCCTTATGTGCTGTTTTCAATTGGATTTGAACCCACAACCTTAGGGATACCAATCTCACGTCCTCATTATGAGACCACCAAATGCATCTATTTAATATTATGCTGTCGCAATATACCTCCAAGCAATATGCCTCAAAAGATAAGGATACAGATTTCTATTGGCTTTTTGTATTAATGTTGCTTTTCACGGTCGGAAGTTGTACTTTCGGTGCGTTGTGTAAATATTTATGGATGTGTTGCTCATTGTTCTTGTCTGTATAAACGGCACTTGGCTACGAGCTAGGCTTTACCTCCTTTACTTAATGTTACTCTTTCCTTTCCTCCATTCATAAAATCGTTCTCTTCTTCCTTTTATACCCATGTGTTCCGTAATGCCTGTCCAACTACAAAAAATTTTCCCCGTCCGCTATCACACAATTCCTTGTCGCGTTCTCTTTTCTTTTCACTTGCTACAACACTCTCCGCACTCCCAGATTAATCACAGAGCCACATCACACATCCCTACTTGCACATGCATTCCTCATCGAGTAATTTTTACATTGCTTATTGGAAGGTAGAATAAAGGAGAATTTACTGTGATAGTTTATTGTTTTGCTCCTGATATCAAGTGCACTCTCCTGAAATGTCTCAGAAGCCACCTCTGCTCTCCATTTGTAAATATGGCTGATTTATTTTCCTATAAATATTTAGTTCTTCATATTGGAGCCCAACATGAGCAAAATGCAGGCGAATCGTCACTCCAAAAAATTATCCGAGGTTAGCAGAGGTGGGTGATTGAATTTAGGGGAAGTAACTCCATATAAACAATAAGACAAAAAGTTGTTTGATCTAATATATTCAAAGGAGTTTATCACCGCACACCCAAAGTAATCATGATCTAGCTCCTCAATGAGCCTTGACATTGTATACAAAAAAACAACCACAGGAATATATGATAGTGGAGACATAAATTAAACAAATCAATACAGAACACTATTGAAATCATGTATGAACACAAATAGACAATTTAAGGTGCAGGTTGAGAGTGGAGGGACTATAGTGGGAAGAGGGAGACAGGTGTTCATGTCTCAGACAGACAACTCAAAGACTTTGTGGACTGGGAAGGCAACGGGGAGGTAAGCCCTCCGGTCTTCAAGCCAACTATGCACCACCACCGAAGATCATCCCCAATCCAAAACCATGTTCTCCTCTACCCTTGTTAACCAAACCCAAGCCAGCCTCCTTCCAAATTTCCAATTTCTCCCTCCTGAGCATTTCCTTCTGCATCTGTCTTGTTCACCCAGTGTGTTCATCTTGCCCACAACTCAAAGTAAATTATACATATCAGAAGCAGCTAATATGAAGTGTTTAATGTCTAATCCATTACATTAACCCATCAAATCGAATGGATGACTCATTGTCAGGAGTTCTTCATCATTAACATCAGGTGTTAAATGGTCAGAGGTGCTTTGGACAGACGAGTCATGATTTCAGTAATTTGGATATTATTGAAGTGAGAGGATGAAAAAAACTTATAAAGAGCTTTGCTTGAAACCAACAATTAAGCATGGAGGAGGTTCAATTCAAGTTTGGAGGTGCATATCCTCAAATGGTGATGGAAAAGTTGCTTAAAATTATGGTGTATTTACAAGCTGCAAACAAATTTAATCCACAATGCTATTGCTAGTAGTGCAAGACTTATTGGAAGAATAGATGTAATTGCTAATCTCAGCACAAAATTAGCAATCTGCATGTGCGGCAAACAAAGTCAAAACAAATAGGAAACAACACACCTTATATGTGTTGTCATGATTGTGGTTGGATACAGTACATAATGCTTGTGGCAGGCATATTCATGTGTGGCAGGATGTCCAGTTGAGGTGGGAGGCTCAGAAGATGAAATGGAGGTTGATTAATTTGGGATATTTTAAAATAACTTAATAATGGAGACTTGTGTGGCTGCCTACATTTCAGGACATTATCCATCTTCCTATGCACCTTAGAACTTCTCATGCAGTCGGGATCATGCTCATCACGAAACGTTCACTCAGAATAACGGAGCCCGAACTGCTTGCTCGGAATGACAGAGCACGAACCTCTTGCTCAGAATGACGGAGCACGAATTTCTCGCTCAGAATGACAGAGCACGAACCACTCTCAGGATGATGGAGCATGAACCGCTCGCTCAGGATGATGGAGCATGAACCGCTTGCTCAGGATGATGGAGCACGAACCACTCTGAGGATGATGGAGCATGAACCGGTCGCTCAGGATGACGGAGCACGAACCACTCGCTCTGAATAATGTGGTGCAACAAAAGTGTTGGCAGTGAATGAACGATGTAGTGTGGTTGGTCTTTCTTTCTTTTTGGGGTTTAAACGTGATTTCAGAGCCGCGCACCTAAGCACCTCGGATATGGATACTGGAGGCTGATTTTTCTAGGCTCCTATCTTTAATGAATTTTAAAAGTGATCGACAGAATCGAGGTGCTTCTGAGTCAGATGGCACAACACATCCAGAAGGTCTGACCACATGATCACCAAGACACAGACAGAATGCAGTCAAAGCGATCTGGGCTCATCATACTGAGGGCAGAGAGAGAAAACATGATCCAAATCCTCGGGAACATTACACTGGTCACACAACCCCATGTGGTGACACCCGCTTCTGTGAAGATAGAGGTTGAGGGAACGATGCCCATGTGGTTGTTGTTATCGTTTAATTAAATCCACGCTGTAGTGAAAACGCCTTATCAGATCACCCTCTTCTTCACAGCAACTGCCAACATTACATCCCGTTTGCGACAGGAACTGCACATCCGTCCACTATGGGGCTCTCGGCAAGTGGCTTGAGCACTCAAGCAAGCACTCCAATTGAATGGTTGGCAAGCGATAGCAATGTCCGAATGCCAAACTATGTCCGAATTGAACAAATCAACAATTTTTTTTCGGATTCAGACCTGCTGATGCATTCAAATCTGGAGCTTAAATTTTGTAATTTTGCTTAGTTTAAGAGATTCTCTTGGTTATTCATATGTGCAAATGAAATAAAGCAACGAACGCTGGCCTCTCCGGGAATTCATTAGCACTGCAATATAACCAGCGATTTGCAGCTATGATGAACAGGCATTCGATAATATGAGTGAGGAAAGTGAAAAAAAAAAACTTTATCGTCATGGAAATCATTGTGTCCTGTTCCAAGTCATTGACACACACAGTGACATGGTTGAGCAGGCCAAAAAACATGGCGGCTTCAGACCCCAGCAAGGTTACCCAGGAACCTCCTGAAGACCCCAGAGACCGAGGTGGCCGAGGATCGCCTGATGAAGGATATAATTAAATATTGCTGTTAATTATCTTCAAAAGGGGTGTTTTAATTAACCCAGACACCCAATATTTAGTCATGCACTTCATTGGCGTTTTCTTAATTGGCATGTAAAGTTTCAGGCTGCTAGGTGTTGTAGTTTTGGAGTTACGGAGGTGACAACTCTCACACACACACACACACACACACACACACTGACATTTATTAGTATCGATTGATTGAGTAATGTTGGCATCATTTATTTTTGTGCATTGCTTCTTGTGTTACCTTCCCATGACCATTGCTTCTTTTAATAAATATACCCGGTCTCGTGATAAATTCTAGTTGTTGTGATTCTCCGAAGGTGGTCAAATAAAATCCCCTTAGACTTAGAGGGTAGTTGGTCACGGCAATCTTCGCCATACTCTCGGTCATCATCAGCCATGCTCTGGCTCACTCGGCCCGATTGGTTCAGGGTGGTGGTGCTTAAATAGTGTAGAGCTTGGTTGGCTTGATGGTGTCCAACGGGGAAAGTAGTGGAAATCAAAAGCCACAACCCCACCTGGAATCGCAGACTGGCCTCTGCATTAGTGATTAAAACAACTAGTCGGACTCGTACCGGGCAACCAGAGGTCAACGACTGTTCCATTCAAACTGGGAAACCAGAACGACCAGTGCCTGTAACAATGTTTCCTCTTAGCATTAGGTTGATGTGCTTTGGATGATCTATTTTAATACAAGAAAGGCACAGCCAACCAATAAATGTGACTAAACACACCCTCCACCAATTTTGAAACAAACAGCAAAGAGCAGTCTGCCCCAGGAGACGTTTCACTTGTGGTGCACTAGCTTTCTTGAGCCCCTGAGACCTAGCTTCAGAACGCTACTTTGTTTTTTAACAGCCAACTTGAGACTCATTTCCGTTTGCGTGCAGAAGCATGGGACCCATTTACATGTCAAAACAAAGCCGTGCAATCATCATTGGGATTCTGCTCATTCCTGCGTCGTAATTGGTGTGATCTGGTATTATGTGGATGCACACGAGTGGCTATCAAAGTATTTGCCTGCTCAAGCACTTTTGCTTTCCTTTTCCCAAGGTACTTTGGAATGTGTATAGGTGTTGTTTGGCGATGAGCTGATTGTTTGCCTTGTTGGTTAGCCGGTGGGGGTTGCGAGTGAGTGCGTGTGGTATTGTGTGGGATGCTATGTTTGCATTTCGAAAATCAAATCACTGCTCCACCACACAATGCAAATTCACTTCTGCAATATCTAGCCAATGTTCGATTCTCAACCGAGCTACAAAATGTCATCCTGGTGTTTCACATGCAGGGCGAGTCATCAAAGTGTGCGCCATCGCTCGGGTGGACATTAATGAAACTGGGTGCCCCCTCTGCCAGCATTAGTTGGTGGATGATAAAGATCCCATGTTGTCCTTCACAAAGAATAGGTGACCTTTCATAGACACCATGGCAAAATCTTTCTCTGACTACTATTGAGAAGTTGAAAGTGTGGTGCGGCTGCTTCAGCAGCACCAAGTCTGCCTCCAGGCAGCAGACCAGAATGACATCACATTAGATGTGTGTATTACTTTTCTACCTCCACAACATAAACCAATCGCATGAATATAAAAAAAGACGTAACTGTTTCATTGTGTTCGGCCTATTGTGAGCTCATCCCCTCATTTTCATAAGCTACAGGACAGTGTACTGACAGTGACTCGTGTCCATCATAGCCAGTTAGCTGTAACATAACAATGCAGAATGTCATTTGCTTGTAGGGGATCACAAGACACATATGGACCAAAAAACAAAAAGCTTTACAAAAAAAACATATATAAGACTAAATACTGCATTGAAATCAACAGAAGGAACCTGAATAAGTCAAGAGCAAAGATGGAGTCACCAGATGGAACCTGGATAGGATTCGGGTTTCAGCTGCAACTCCACTATCCTTAAACGCAGCAACAAGGCCAAGCTACCAGAGGTCCATCAGCGGGGATTTCACAGTCCATACATCATCAGGATATGGTACAAACATAATCAAACAGAAGACCAAATACTGCACTGGAGTGATCAGTCCTTCACTGATACATCATACCATCAGCTCCTTGTTTTGTCAAATATAGCAATTATTTCCAATCCTTAGTTCCATTCATAGCGGAATCATGTTTTGATGTTAATTTCCCAAAATAATCTCCTTGTCTAGCCAACTAAGCCTTTAATTGTTTAGTGAGGCTAATTAAGTCTAAATTAGATGCAGTATAACTTTGCTAACAAACAACCGTGCAACGAGCCTCAAACTGATAATAGGAGGTAATTTTCATGTCACGTCAGGCCACTAAAAATTATAAAAATGTGCGGCAGAAATTTTGGCGAGAAGCTGCGAAGCCTTTTTGTGTGATCCCTCGAGAGGAAAAGACAAATTAACGAAACATTCGTTAATTATTAAAACGTTATATTTTTCACACCAGAATGTGTGCAGCTGCCTTGTGGGGATTGTGGCCTTAATTAGTACTTTTAGAACAGAAGAATTTGCAGCTTCTGGTTTTTTTGTTTGTTTGTTTGTTTTTTTTTTTCTCCTTTTCTGTCCAAGGAAACTTTTTTTTGTCATTTGCTTGTTTGGAAGATAATGTATAAAGCTCTGTTAATTTCCGCTACCAGGATGTATACAAGGCGGAAAGCTTTATCCTTGGCCACAAGTCATTAGCACAAAACTCAGCAAAAATATAATTGGCAAAAGTGAGTGCGTTTAATTAGCATCAGAGATTTCAAAACATGGCGATTTGTAAAAAGGTTGGTCGTACATTGT
Organism: Eptatretus burgeri; assembly: GCA_024346535.1. Lineage (NCBI taxonomy): Eukaryota > Metazoa > Chordata > Myxini > Myxiniformes > Myxinidae > Eptatretus > Eptatretus burgeri. The sequence continues at coordinate 24,654 of BROF01006264.1, forward strand.
GTGTAGAAAATGGCTTTAATTGCACTGTTTGTTTTTTCCTTTTTTTGCAGGTAAGGTGACATGAAAGGGAACATTTCCCTGCCTGAGCCAAAGTTCAAGCCATGATAACAGCCACACTAATAATCATAATCGCATCATTTTGAAGGCCTGCAGCAGGTATGTTATCACGATTTCTTAAGACGAGTATAATTACCCTCGACAGAGAAGACTCTCACCCTTGAGTCTCTCTCTAACAAAATGCATTTGGGTCCGTTTGTCTGTTGGCTGCTCTTAGAGTTGGCTGCTCTTAGAGCACCCTTATTCTGGACATTTCCATTTGTCTATCTGTCCACGAAACTTTGGTCAAGCCTAGGGGCCAAACCACTCAACCGATTCCAATGAAATTTGGAAGGTAGGACCAATATTTCTGGGAATCGTGTGCTTTCGAATATGGGACCCAGGGCCCGAGCAACGGCATAGCAACAGCCCTTTAAAGTGGTCAAAAAATCGAAAAAAAAAATCAAAAATCGAAAAATCGAAGCTTAGAGTTCTGTGCGCAATCTATCAAGCTCCCTGCATGCCAATTTGCAGCCAAAACAAAAAATATTTGTAGGAGGAGATAGGTTTTGGGCGAGTACATATCGAACATTTCAGAAACGGTTAATTGCGAATATCTCTAAGAGAAAGAATCTGATTTTGATGAAACTTGGGTGAAATGTGTACAATGTGGCTAGCATGTACACAAAAATGAATGGTTGCTATGCATACCTCCGTTGCTTAGCAACAGCTAAAATACTTTATCTTACATCGTATACTTATTGTGGACTGTACAAAAAAAAATCAATACCTCCGAAACTGGACCTCCGAGGGACCTGGTTTTTTTGTGCCCAAGGAGAATGTCTGACAGCATCATATAAAAAAATTAACTCTTTAGCGAATAGATAAATGGAATTACCAGGGCTGCCATTTGTTAGAGTCTCTTTGGAAACATGCCTGAAATTTCACAAGATGGGGTTCTGGGCGCAAACTAAAATGGCTGTGATAATCATATTTATTGTGCTAAATTGATTGACAGCATATACATGAATATCGGCTAGTCACGTCGGGCAGCTTTCCATCTAGAGCGAGCAGCCATGTCGCCTACCGGCTTGTCTGTCTGTTTGTCTGTCCGTCTGTTTATCACCGACAGGTCACAATTTTAAACCGATCTTCACAAAACTTCACCACATCGTAGAGTTTGTCATAAGGAAGAAGCCTCTTGTTTTTGATGTCAAAGGGTCAACATTGGCCAAAGGTCAACAACTCAGGTGGAATTTCTAAAATCCTCAATTTTCATCTGATTCACTTGAAATTTGAAGAGGATATATTTCAGGTCACTAAATTCAACCAGCCAATTGATTTTGAGGTCAACATTGAATGTCAACATAGGCCCAAAGGTCAACAACTATGGTGAGATTTCTAAATTCCTCAATTTTCATCAGATTGATTTGATATTTGAAAAGGATTTTCACATGAGGTCACTGAATTCAACCACCAATTATTTTGGAAGTCCACGTAGGGCCAAAAGGTTAACAAAGGCAGAATGTCAAAAATTGTCAATTTTCATCCGATTAACTTGAAATATGAAGAGGAGTTGCATATTTGGTCATTAAATTGAACCACCAATTATGTTGAAGTCAAATTTGTTTTATGGATTTTGCAAGTATTGTGCTCTGCATGACGTCTTCTTCTTGTTTGTTTGCTCGTTTGTTTGTCCGCACAAAAGGAGGTCATGTCAGGTCAGGTATGGGAGCATTCGCCAGAGCAGTGCGTCCCTGCATCCACTTTCCATCGATACGCCAGGGGTCACCGTCTGGCCATCCCCCAGGCAGATGCCTGGCCCATCCACATCTCCTTGAGATGCCGATC
>BROF01006265.1:0-5000 GCA_024346535.1 Eptatretus burgeri
TTATATATATTATATATACATCCATCCCAATGGATGGATGGATGGCCCAATATCCAAATCTGTTCATAATATGTTACGCTACTAGTGTGCCAAATTTGGTGCTTTCCTCACAAAATGTACAATTGTTATGCTAAGTTGCCCCACTACAAGCCCACCACCCTAATCATAAAGCCAACACCAGGCATAATAACTTAAATGGTCATTTCGTACTCCTCAGGGTGTATGACCTGACCTTTAACCCCAAGGGTTATGATGTAAATGAAACCTAAATGCGCCTTGCTCTATGCTATCTAGGGAAGACAATTTTGTTCTGATCAGATAAACCTGAGTCAAGTTAAATGTCTATAAAAATGTTAACATGTATATAATTATGTCATAACCTCAAATTATGTCAACCCTGCATATACAGTACTTTCTCTTCACATGATTGGCACAAAATTTCATTCCGAAAATTTGGAGTGCAAGGAAAAAAATAAACGAAAAAGATAAATAATTTTCTAAATGGTGGTTTCATGCTCATTGGGGTCTAAGAAAATCTGCGGTACCATGAAAAATTGGGGTCACTAATTGGAGAAGCACATCCTATAACAGCAACAAGCCTTCCCCTACCATATAGAGGGTGGCTTAAATATTCAGTATACTGAACAAACCGACGAAGAATGATGTATACTCAGGGTGTCCCTTAAATGGGTACTCATTTTAAAGTGGTGAGACCACTTCAATGTTTGGCAATTTCCTTCCTTCCATCCATCCATCAATCCGAAAAGGTAATTCTGAAGGGTTTCGTTCATTTCTAGGCTTTGCCCGTTTCATATTAAAAAATGCCAAACTGAACCTCTTCCTTCGGACACGGGTGTGATTTTATTTATTGAATACAACAAGGAAATTTAAATTTCTTGTTGTATATGGAACAGTTGGAGTACTGTTTGAAGTTTTATTTACCACTCAACCTGTCCACCTTCCCTTTCAATGCACATCTGCAAACGCTGAATGAAATTGTCCATAACTTTTGCACACATCGCATGGGGTATGCTCTGAACAGCATTGCTGACGTGATCTCGTAGCTCATACAAGGACTGTGGGCACGTGGCATAAACTCTGTCCTTGATGAAACCCCATAAAAAAAAGTCATGGTGAGTCAGGTCTGGGGATCTTGGGGGAAAAGGAATTGGGTCCACCATAGCTGATCCATTTGTTGGGTATGTTGAAACAAGGAATTAACAAACAGCTCGTTCACAATAAAATAAAATAAAATGAAGGTTAATGGAAAGAGAAGGTGAACATGTTGAGAACTAAACAAAACTTCCAACATTACTCGAACTGCTCTATATAATTTTAAAGTGGAAAGTTGTGGATGTTTGTTGTATTCAATAAATAAGTAAAACCTCACTGAAACTATGTTCAAGGTGAGATAAAAATTCTTGCCTATTTAGAAGGGATGGACAGGCTGTGTGAAGCAATCTTGCCACAAATTTCCTTACAAGGTCATCCTGGCACAACCTTACCTTATCTTACATAATTAGAGGAAGAAGTTAAGTTTGTTAAAATTGTGAATTGCAGCACCATTGATGATGATTATGAATTACATTTATTTGTTGCCTTTTTTAATACAAGGGTCTTGGCTCATTGAGGGGCTAAACGACAAAGGGTAGTCGGTTTACAAAGTACTGAAGTGTATTTGGGGAGGGGGGGGAGAGATTGGACATGCACAAGGAGTAAATGAGGAATAACACAAAAACTATAGAAGCAATTAAATGGCCCAGAGGGGATGATCATCAGCAGGTGCAAGAGAGATTGTGGATATGCATGTGTGAGCACATGTGGTAATTATCTGCAGCACATGTGAAAGACAGACGTGAGGGTGAGACAACAGACACAGGAAGACTATTATATAATCAAGAGAATATGTGGACAGATGAATGAATGCAGGTGTGCAACCAGTGTAGATATTAGGAGGGTGAGCAGGTAAGAGTTTCTTGAAGAATGCATGCAACCTGGGGTAGCTTGGGGACAGCAGAACTGTTTGGGTTAGGGTTGTGTAAAATATATGGCATGAGCAGCAATGCAAGATTTAAGCTTGTATAACATAGAGAACTCACTTATTTGACGCTGGTAGGAGAGAGACAATCCCTGAGTATCTGCTTCCTGTCTTGAGATTCCAATCTTGTGTTCAGCCTTGTTATTGACTGCCTCAAGAGGAGCCACATGGGAAGCAGGAGCATCCTGTCGAGAATGGGGACCCATACTCCATGGAGATCAATATGAAAGCTTTGTCTGCCTTGATGAGCTTGATGCAGCTCATTTAACCTCATGAATGAAGATTGTTTGTATTGCAAACAACTCAAAATCTTGTCATCTTTTTGGTTATCCATTTGTTTTTGTCCATATATTTTTAAAACAAATTGTTGTACTTTTTTTTTAAATTGCATGTTATTATGATGGGATGAGCTATACATTTAAAAAATGAGCTATAAATGAATATGGAAGCTTGTACATTCGCCGCAATGTGCATGCCACTTCCGACCCAATTGCAAACAGCAATAAAATATTTATACCACACTCGATTAAATAATCGGAAAAAAAATGGTTTTGAATTCCATAAATAGTGCTAAAAACCAAGTAATTAAAATTGGTTAATTTTTCAATGTATACTATGATCCTCATCCTTGATTGTAACAAGTGATTGATGAAAAGATATACTTAAAATTTTCTTAATACTATATATTTTGTGTATGTCACGAACAATCTCCTCAAGTCATTTGATTCTGGCATAAAATAAAATCTGAATCATTTATTTGTACGAACAATAAAGATATATTTTTTCGAGTCACAAATGACTCCACCAATGCCAACGTGTTGATTATCTCTGTGCTGTTGAAGCCCAAAAACAGTGTGAACGAATAGATAATAATTTGGGGAAAAGACTTCTATTTTTGGATGCAGTCGAGGCTCATTTCTTCGTTTGAACTTGATATCCCACAAACATTTTTTACAGACAAGAACTGTAGAACTTTAAAAGTTCTGAGTTTAAGTCGATCCAGATCTTTCTGCAGTACTCCCACTCTTGTGAAGCACGAGCCAGCCATCCGGTAAATTTGAAGAAGAAAACTATTCTGACAGTTCCTCCTCTCAGCCCGGATGAATTACAGGATCTAACTTAAAATCATACTGTGCAGGGAGCTGGAGTGACTGCAGATTTGGAAATACCACCTTGGTTCAAAGTTTATTCTCCATGTCAATGATTAAGTTTTCCCATCATCATAACGTGCAAACGGCTTTAAGGCAGTGGCTTATAAGAGTGTCGGTCCAGAGGCTCAGCGACTGCGAGATGGGATCCAGGTCCAATAAATAAGTATGCCTTATCCCTTTAGGTTTACTTTTTAAAAATTATCTTTAACCGTTCATTTTGAATTTAATCCTGAAGCTATAGCAACTTGTTTTGAAATTGTGTGAAGCTACCTGAGTCCTATCATGCGGCACAATCTGATTGAAATTCTTGAAGCACATTGCATGCCGATTTACCAGGCAGATGTTTATGTGCTCACAACTATCTTCCGTTCATTATTCTTCTCACAGGCTGTAAGATCGGTGATGTGAGAAATGAGGATGCATTATATGTGGATAAACTGGATGTTCGCAGACTGGTGGGATAGGGTTACCGCAATATTCAATGATGCACGGCGGGTGATGAAGTTAGGGATGTCCAAGGAAACCTTTGATTACATCTGCCACAAAATCGCACCAACAGTGCAACAAAGAAACACTTGCTCCCACTTACACATACTTGAGTAGAAGGTGGTCACGGTGGCATTGTAGAAATTGGGGACCAGTGCAGATTAACGGAGTGTGAGACATTTGTTTGGTATTGCAGTCAACACTGGGAGCAGGAGGTTTGCACGACAATATGAGCAGCCCCGATGCCTTTACGCATCCCAGCTCTCTGGTGAAATGGCTATTTATTTTAAACAGTGTGGGAATTGCCACACTGCGTGGGGTCCTTTGATGGGTCACACATTCCAATCATTGCACCACAACAGGACGATGATGATTACTTCAATATCATTCGGGAGCATTCAATCATATTGCAAACAGTGGTGGATGGCAAAGCAATGAATGCAATCAACAGGACGTTGATGGAGGTATGCTAACTGCTGTGGCATGCAAAATGAAGCTGACGTTTTGGGCATTGAGCGTTCATCGTTCATCGGAGCAAAAGTACGAAGGGTAAAACACCCGAAATGTCAGCCTTTCCTACAGCGGTTAGCACACACACCTCAATCAACATCCTGTGAATTTCATCCATTGTTCCACCTGGCCACCGACGTAAATTAACACTAGCCATCACCAGCAAGACTAATTCTTCATTCTTACGTTGTGGATGGTAAATGCCTGTTTTGGATTGTATGCACTGAATTTGATGAAGTACTCACAATAAGAATGTGCATGACATTTAAGCTATTAGGTATATTCTCCGAAGGCCATTTTTTAACCAAACCAAACGACGCACATTGCCCATTGGCTATTACATTATTGGGGACTCTTCTTATGCATTAAAGACATGGCTGATGAAGCCTTTTGCAGACATTGGCAGGCTGCTCAATTTCCAGCTTCTTCGCAATTCGAAACTAAGAGCTGCGCGAGAGCAATTGTGTTTGGAATACTTAAGAGGTTATAGCAATACCAACAAAAAACACGATGATAAGGATGTGAAAGTATCTACAAAATTTATCGTATCTTAATGTTTCCCAGCGCACAAGCTGTGTGAGATCATTTCGGACAATTATTTTCAAAAAGGGTAGTTGAGGGATGAAACGGCACCAAACCCTCCTGTTTATGTGATGCCACATGATGGCAAGAGCATGGTTGGATATATGAGCATATCATCTCAAAAGTGGTGGATTACACGACATATGATGTTGAACCGTTTCAAATCACAACCGATCCTTTTTGTGTATTGCTACCTCAGTGGATATATAATATGTATGTTCTCTACCGGTCTA
>BROF01006265.1:10000-16035 GCA_024346535.1 Eptatretus burgeri
TTACTCATAGGTTAGAAATAAGTTTCGGGTACGCTAAACATTACCTCGATGTGTTTCGACTAATGAGTAACTTACAAGTAACATGTGTCGACGTGTGTCAACGATCGCGCAACGTGCCTACAACTTATGGCCAGCGTATGCGGAATGTGTGAGTCATACGCTGGCATATGTCGAAAAATTTCAAGCATGGAAAATTTGTCTAACAACTCGGCGTACTACAACGTATGCCAGCGTACTACGACGTATGCCAGCGTGCTCTTAACGTATACAAAACTTACCCATACGTATTCGACGTGTGCCAGCATTTTAGACAAATTTTTCATACGTCAGCATATGCTGGCTAAATCGTCAAGGTGTGACCAGGGCCTTTACCTGTGCAAACAGCACATTTGTAGTCATGTACCACCTGCAGTCTACCCTGATGCCACTACACCTCTTGTGCACCCAGCAGTTGCAGGGTTGACACAATATTGAGTTGTTACCAACACCCTTTCTCCACACAGCACAGGGCCACCCCCCTCTTTTTTCCACAATTCCTTTTCCTGCACCACCAATCAGTACTTTTGTTTTCCCTGTATTCACTTTCAGTCCTCTGGCCTCCATACCCTCCTTTCATACTGCATATTTACCCATTACCTCTTCCACACTGTTGGCTATCAGCATCAGGTCATCAGCATACAGGAGTTCCCAAGGTGAGCCTCCTCTAAATTCCTGAAATATAGCCTCAAGAACCATGATGAACAATGTTGGACTCAAGACTGAACCCTGATGAACACCCACTTTCACTTCAAAATCCTCACTCTGCACCCCATTTACCCTCACAGAGGTTTTTGGGCCATCATACATTGCCATGACTACCCCAACCAACCAATCCTCCACACGTAACTTTCTCATGGGCCATTGCACCACTTCTTGAGGCACCCTATCAAACCCCTTCTCCAAATCCACAAATATAAAGTACAGTTGTTTATTCTTCCCTAGATATTTTTCCTGTAATTGCCTAACTATAACAATTTTCTCTATCGTGCCCCTTCCTGGCATGAAACCAAATTGCATTTCATGTATATTAACACTCTCTCATCAATTTATCCATGACTCTGTCTACCACTTTCATTCCATGGTCCAACAACTTCAGACCCCTATAGTTGCTCTGACCTAAGGCATCACCCTTCCCTTTATAAATATTCACCATTACACTCTTCAACCAGTCATCTGGGACAGATGTCTCCCTTACAATTGCATTTTATCAATTTAGTGATTAAATTCACTCCAATATCGTCAGATGCCTTCAGCATCTCTGTGACAATACCAGTGCTGCTCGCCGCTTCACCATTCTTCATTTCATCGATGGCTTTCTTCACCCATTCATTCTTTATCTCAAGTGGTGGGCCCTGCACCGGCTCTACTGCCTCCAGAATATCCATGTTCCAAGGGAACTCCTCATTTTGCAGGTGCTTATAGTAACTCTTCCAAGCATATATAATCTCCCCCATGGTCAACCAGTACATTTCCCATATCATCCTTCACACATTGTTATCCTATGAGATCCTTATTTCGACTGATCATTTGCTGTGCTATCCTCAATATCTCCCCTCTACTATCTGCATTATTTATCACATATGAAAGTGAATCCTGTACTAGTTGTTTAGCCTTGTAAACTTCCCTTCTTACCCTACGTTTAACCACTAAGTGTTCCTCATTATCCCCTCCCTTTTTCCAAATAATGAACAATTTTTTTTTTCTTGAATCGACATATCCACCTCATTATTCCACCACCATGTAGCCTCATGTCTAGCTGTGCCCTTTGACCAGCCACATGTCTTTTTGGTAGCATGCAGCAGCAAATCTTTTAAAGAGTTCCAACAACTCTCTACATCCTCTCCTATCATAGGGTTTCCAAGATTCACTTCCAGAAGTTCCCTATAGAAATGTTCCTTTATATTTTGATCTCTTAGTTTCCATACTCTTCTCCTTGGGATTTAAGGTTTCCTCTTTTCCCTGCTCCAACCTAACTTTACAATACACACTAGCAGCCGATGTTGTAAGGTACATTCTTCTCCACCTATTGTTTTCACATCCTGAACCAACTTCCTATCTCATCTTCTAACTAGAAAGTAGTCTATCTGGCTCTCTATACCTCCTGACTCAAAAGTGATCAGTCTGCTTAGCCTCTTCATAATCTTGGTGTCTAGGATAGGGTTTATGGGGGCTCTGAGTTCAATTATGATGGTTATGAGGTGAGCTGAGGTCAAGGTCATAGGTCCAAGGTCACCACAGGGTCATAAATGGCCTCAAACGGTCAATTAGCCAAAATAATTTAACTATATCATGTAGTACCACTTTATATGGGTTTTTTGTGGGTGTGGAATTCAATGGTGACATTCTTTTTTTTTAATTGGAGGTTATGATCAGGTTATAAAGGCCGTGGTCAAGGTGGGCAATTGTAATGTATTTCAAGTAATATATATGAAACTGTCTGGGTATACCCATAATTATAATGATAAGTTTAATAAGTTTAAGTTTAATAAGTTTAATAATTATAAGTTTAATAAGTTAATAATAAGTTCAATAAGTTTAACTTTGTTGTGACCAAGTCTATGGAGGAATTCTGCAACCTCTTCACAGACCAGGGATTGGAGCAGGAGATCAAAGTTCTCAAAAAGCATGGTGCACTGCCTGGCATCACACAAGATGAAGCTTCTCTCAACAGGTTTGCCACTACAATACCTCACCTTGCACGGCTGGTGCAGAAATATCTCCTGCCCTTCCCGAAAATTTCAGCAGCAGAGGAGAAGAAGAAGGAGCACTACCAGCTGGCAGGAGGTATATGTATCAGGACAAGCCAGAATGTTCTCAAACTGAGGGACAGTGTCATCCTCCTCTGTGTGGGCAACCCGTACATAGTGGGTACACCTCTCAAGAAGATTTTCTCCTCAGCTGTTATCCCAGAGAAGGTGAAGTATGACATCCTCAACTATCCAACTCTGAGGCAAGAGCTCTACAAGAAGTTTGTGGAGGAGCCCCTCCTACCAACTTCCAAACTATCAATTTGGGATCCAATGACCAGGCCAAAGTTTAAGACCTTCAGCAACCGGAGACAGAAGAGGAAGGTGAAAGTTGGTGACAAGGTCATCAAACTGCGAGAGGATCGGGAGATTATTGGGAGATGCCTAATAATCAGTCAGTCAAGGCCAATGTACCTACCAAAACTCGCGAAAACAATTGGCACCTATGAAATGTCAGTGACACCCCGTTCTGTTTGCCCCTGATGGGACACTCCTCCTTGTAGCTGCTAAAGCCAGTGTCATGCATGCCATTGAGGCGCAACCCTCTCAACCACCACAGCCCTTTCAGCCACTCCCTCCAGACCCAGTTCAGCATCCCACAGAATCTACTTACATCCTTGATTCAATGGCCATACTGCAGGCAATGAAGAAAACTCCAGGGATGAAGAAAATCATTCACCTTAAGCATGCCTTCATCAATACTATAAAAAGATGTACACATAAGGGTGGCTACACTGAAGTCAGGGTACTCTTTGATCAATATCTTCCCCTAAGTCTGAAAGAGAAGACAAGGGCAAAAAGGGCAACATCAGATGAAGCTTCAAGTGCTGGATATGAGGTTCATGATGAGATGAGCATCGCAAAACTTCCTCTGCAGGACCTCTTGTCCTGCTCCAAGACCAAAGGGCAGCTTGCAAGGCTTCTTGCCCAGGGGCTTCTAGAGGAGTTTGAGGGGCAGGATCTGCGACTTATTGTCTCATATGACACCAGTATCAGAATCAATGCACCCCACAGGCTTGAAAATGACTTCCTTACCCATGATCATGAGGAGGCTGACTCACGGATCCCCCTTCATATTCTTCACAGCATAAAGGACTGTGCATTGAGACATATTGTTGTTGCATCTCCAGACACTGATGTGTTGGTCCTCCTTATTGACCTCTTAGCACATGGACGTTTGGAAACTTTGACCTCACTGGAATTTCACACAGGAAAGGGCAACAAGTTCAGAAAGATCAATGTGGTGGAGAGAGTGAGGAGCATCGGCCATCGGAAGTGTCAACGTCTCGTCGGGGTACACTACTTCACTGGTGCTGACTGGGATGATAAGTTTGTGGGTGTGACAAAGAAGCGGTGGATCACAGAATTCTTTAAATTGGACCCCACTCATCCCATCATTGATGCCTTCCAGAGATTGGGAGATGACCCTCTCTCATCGACTGAACTTATAGACGGAACACTTTCTAAGGAGATGCAGCCTCTGGAACACTTTGTGTGCCGAGTCTACTCTGCCAATGGCCCACAAATGCTCCCCAAACTTCGCTGGAGTCTGAGATGCTGCCCCCCACCTGAGCTACACTGCTGCCTCATATTCAAGGGCAAACTTTGTATGCATGGTGAACAAAGCTTATGTCATTACACATCCCCAATTTCCTAGTTTGGAAGACAGCGGTTGGGTCCCCGAGGATGGTGCAATCTTCCCTCTACGGTGACTTGCACTACCTGCTCCACAAGCAATTCTAGAGCTGATCAAATGCGGCTGTAAATCCTCTGCCTGTGCAGGCAACTGTTCTTGTACAAAAAACAACCTCCCCTGCACGCCGCTTTGCAAATGTCATGACCACGAATGCCAAAATGTCAGGCATGACGATATTGAGGATGAAGATGTATAATGTACAGGTTTCTGGTTTTATAAATTTACAGGTTTATAGTTTTGGTCATGAGATCAAGAATGTGATGCATTATAGTATGCAATTGCTCTGGATTTTTTGCCAAAATTTAGGTTTTATACTTGCACATTATATCACGAGATGTGCCATATTTTGTTTACAGCATATTTTTACCTACCCAAATGACCTTGACCATGACCTTTATAACCTGATCATGACCTCCAATAAAAAAAAGAATGTCACTATTGAATTCCTCACCCACAAAACCCATATAAAGTGGTATTACCCAATATAGTTCAATTATTTTGGCCGATTGACCTTTTGAGGCCATTATGACCCTGTGGTGACCTTGGACTCAGATCACCTCATAACCATCATAATTGAACTCAGAGCCTCCATAAACGCAATCCTAGACACCAAGATTATGAAGCTCGCATGTCTAGGAGCGAAGATATAGGCAGAGCAATATTTGGGGTCACCCTCCTAAAGGGCCCCCCAAAATACCCTAAAATTTCACGAAAAAATTCAACTCCGAATTTTTCTGTTAATTTACCCCCTATAGTTAACAAAACTGCAAAAAAAATCAATTTTGGCACAAAAATCCTATGAAAGTCATTTTTAGCTCACCTGTTCGAAGAACAGAGAGCTATAGCGATACCCCCGGCGTGAGCGTCAGCGTGAGCATCAGCGTCAGCATGAGTGTGAGCGCTAGCATCAGCGTGAGCGTGAAAATGTTAAAGTTTTTGGTGCAAGTTATTTTTTCCTTTCTAATGTTTTTATCTACCACACTATTTTTTATATGCCTGATGTATGTATATATATATATATATATATATATATATATATATATATATATATATATATATATATATAGTGTTGTGGTTGACGAAATTCGCAAACCACCATTCAGGTTCCGTAGGTGAGATATCTCTGTAAGTATATGTGTAGTTAGCCCAAACCCGTTGTTTATAGGGAATAAATATCATTCATTCGGGCTGCGACCCTTTTAGATAGCCGTTTTTCTTTTACTATCTTTATTTTGGACCAACCGCCATTACTACCACCACAACCACCACCAACCGCATCTCGACAACCACGGCCACCTTCTCCAGAACCGCCTTCACAACATCCACCTTCTCCACAACCGCTTTCACACACCAACCACCAACCGCAACGCCGCTTCACAATAACAGCAACGCCAACAGCCACGACCTTTACCGTCACAACTCGCTCTCGCAACCATCGCATCACCGCCATTCCCGCGCCGCTTGTGGGCACCGATACTGGACTCATACAGGGCGCGCACCGAGCAGCGGGTGCAAAAACACCAGCCTTTCCGAGAAATCGGATCAAGAATGAT
>BROF01006265.1:17889-44956 GCA_024346535.1 Eptatretus burgeri
GAAACTTGCCAGCTATATTGCTGTGGACCTGAGTATGTGCCATTTCAAGATTTGATATTAATCGGACAAGTGATTCCCAAGTTATGGCCATTTATTTACCAACCAATGACAGGACATGTGCTGCGTAGGCGTGGCCAATGCGCCATTTAGTTACCAATCACAGGACACATTGCTGCGTGGGCATGGCTGCATAGGCCGTGCACGGCCGGCCGACGACGTCACGTGCCGTGCTGGTTACGATGGGGATCGATCGGTGCCTTAGTTACCGTGGGGTAGGAGTGCCAATGGTAAATGGCAGCGAATGTCATGGCAAGCAAAGACAGGGAGGTAAACTTGATTTTAATTAACTTTGTGTGTAAGTATCACAGCAGTTGTTACTTCAATGCAAGCGATAATTCGTGGAATGATGTGAACACTCCATACGGGCACGCACTACTTTTGGATAGTGATGACTTGCTGTATTCTAATAGTCTCGATTTCTTATCCGCATTTATAGATAAACACAATACCCCAATCCAGTCATCGTTTATGAGAGCGAAGGAATGGCCTGTGTGTTTGTTTGAAAGTTTTGGTTTTTTTTGCATGTACGGCCACGCACATATGGGCACGCGAGAGCGAAGGAACGGCTTGTGTGGTTGTTGTTTCTGTACTGGCACACGGTTTGAAAGTTTTTTTTTTTTTTGTATGTACGGCCACGCACGTACGGCCACGCGAGAGCGAAGGAACGGCCTGTGTGGTTGTTTCTGGCAAGCGGTTTTAAAATGTATATATATATTTTTTTTTTGCACGTACAGCCACGCACGTACGGGCACGTGAAAGCGAAGGAACGGCTTGTGTGGTTGTTGTTTCTGGCACGCGGTTTGAGTTTTTTTGCGGGGTGGGGGGGGGGGGGCAAAGGCTTTGCACGTACGGCCACGCATCTTCGGGCATGCACTCGTATAGATAAATAACGACCGATCAAAGTAAGAAGAATAACCTCTCTGCGATGAGTCAGGGAAATTAATTGACTTTCTGCAGGAAGAGGATTTTTACAGTGAGTTTTGAATTCACGAAGAGTCAAAACCAGTTTTGAAACCTAATTTGAATCTAAACATAGACTGGAGATTGACGACAACAACTTGATTTGGCCTGAACTCGTCATCGGGAAAACCTGCAACATCGGAAAAAATCCATAAACAAGCCGCACCGTTATTTTAGCCGCAGAGGTCGAAGTTGCGGCTAATAGTCCGAATTTTATGGTAGGTAATGTATCATTGCATAATCTATATATTAATACTGAAGGACCAATTTTGTGCTCCTCCTAGCGCTCGCGTCATATTTTTCTCGGTACTGTGACCTGGACTGAAAGAAACTTCGAAACTGTAAGAGTGCATCGCACATAGTGGCGATAGTCAAACTTCAACTCGGAAGCAGAAAAAAACACTTTTCGTTTTACATTCGTTTACATGGCGACGTGTGACGTCACCGCTGAGAGGCGTAAGGACGTCATGACATCATCGGTCATTCGCTGCCGTCATTACGTCATTACGTTTATCGCCGAAGGACCAATTTTGTGCTCCTCCTCGCGGTCGCGTCACGTTTTTCTCGGTACTGTGATCTGAGAAGTTTTGACACTGTGTTTGTACGTCAAAGTAGACACGTGCACAAATCAGGGGACTTCTTCACAAGGAGTAGTGTACACCAAAAATGTCGTGTGCAAGGATGTTTTGTAAGCCTCATTAGGTAAGGCCATGGAGTACATCGACTGGGATCCGGCTCTTCCAAGAGCCGCCACTGGTTGTCATACTGGGCTCATGGAACGGGATCCGTCTGTGACGGGGTTTCGGCTCGTGTTGATAAATACCATTGCACATGCACTGTTATAATTGTGATGCCATCATAATTACAAATAAAAATGTATTATTGCATAAAGTTGATAAATACCATTGCACATGCACTGTTATAATTGTGATGCCATCATAATTAAAAATAAAAATGATACTGCATGGTAGTTCGACTTATTCATTAATAATGCTGCTACTGTAACATGATCTGCTCTCTGGATCTCACTTTCCATTTTCAGCATTGTATTAATAATATTTTTGCATCCTTCTCGTCTTAATTCAATTACAATAAATTATCAAAAAAGTCATTTACTGAAAGTTTTTTTTTTTAGTAAATTCATAGAAGGTACTTCAGCATTTTTGACACAAAATATTTTCTCTGTGTGTTTATTTGTTATTTTTAGCTCGCCTGTTCGAAGGACAGAGAGCTATAGTGATACCCCCAGCGTGAGCGTGAGCATGAAAATGTTAAAGTTTTTGCTGCAAGTTATTTCCTTTCTAATGTTTTTATCTTCCACACTTTTTTTACTGATTACAATATACAAATACATATATTGCTTTAAAATTATTTGGATCAGAATTCACTGCAATGCTTTATTAAAAATATTATTAGACTAGTCTTTTAAAACCGATAAATGTATAAACAGGCGAGCATTGGGTGGCTTTGACACCAACTCTCTGGTTGAGGTATTGGTATTTGATCATTTTCTTGATTTTTCTGTGGTGTTTCGTCCAAAATTGCTGGATACTGAAACCTCAATTAGCAATACCTTCTTTTCTTTTTTTTGTACCTCAGTACTATATCCAGTTGCAATGCTTTGTTGTCTATGTTCACGCTTGATGCGATCATTAGGTCATACGTGGGCATTACTTCCTTGTTTTTCAATGATTGCTTTTGGTTCATGTTTCCATGAGTTTTCTGGAACTGGGATATTGAAACTTTTGCAGATGTGCCAGTGGATTACTCCACATACCTTGTTGGGCCTTTGTGTGTACAGTTGTTCTGACATGTTTTTTACATCCCGATAGGGCATGGCTCGTACTTTCTGTTTCTACCTTGCAGAACCTACACTTGTCCGATTGACTCAGTCCTGCCATTTTCTTAAATCCATTGGTGTAGTGTCCTTGATCTTGGGCATTTATAATGATTTGTTCTCCATCCCAGTTGAGTTTACCTTTTCTTAGCCATTCTAAAGGGCCTTCTTTGTCTATTCCTAATCTGTGCAACTCTGGTTTTTTTTCTTAATACCGTCTTGCTCTTTTCTCATTTTCCCAGTTGATGGTGTATGTCTGTTGATATTTTGTCTTACATTTTTCTTTTGTCTTTTTTTGCCATTGGTGGGGCTGTGTTTGTTGTTGTATCGGTTTCTTGTGCGACATCTTCCATTTGCACCTTTCTTTGGAAAAATTTTTTTGCTGTGTGGATTAGAGACCTTCTCTAGTCTGTTGTCTTAATGTTTGCTTACAAATTGGATTCTGTAGTCTGTTGCACTTTTCACGTATTCAGCCAATCCTACAGTTGCCATTCTGTGCACTTGGTTGAGCTCCATGTGGCCGCTACCTCCGTCTTGTATTGGTAAGCACTTTCTCGGGACACATTGATTTTTGCAAAACATTTTACAGGTGGTGAGGACCTGAACACCATCCTGATTAAAGTCCCAGATCTAGGATTGATATGCTTCATGAACTGGTTCCTTCTAAAAGGGATTTTTTGCAAACAGGTCAATTTAGATTTTTTTTTTTTTTAAAGATGAAGAAAGAACTAAATATTCTGAAATAATTGAAAAAAACAAATTTTGTGCAACTTTATCCGCGTTTCACATCGACACTGACGGGTCATAAATTAAAGAAGGCGTATTAAAAGCTTCATAATTACCCCTGCCACCCAAGGTGGGTGGAAGCTACGTTTTCACCCCTGTCTGTCTGTTTTTATTTGTTTAAGAACAGGATATCTCAAAAGGTTGCAGATGGATTCAGACGAAATTTGCTGGAGAGCTTCGGTATATGATGCAGCCAAAATGATTAGATTTTGGTGAATATCCGGATCTTCTTCCAAGAATTTTAGAAGTTATTTTTCACCATTGAGAGATATGGCCAAAAACGAAATATAGCAGGATTTCTGGAAAAAGTTGTGGATGGATTCAGACGAAACTTTGTGGATGAGTTGGTTAGGTGATAAGAAGAAGCCAGTTAAATTTTAGTTCAGGTCCGAATCCAGATCCGGCATATCAGTCTGATGGAGATATGCGCTTTACCAAGTGGCCGTTCTACAGGGTGCCCCACAGAAAACCAGGAAATTTGGCACAGTTTATTTAAAACAAAACAAAAGCAAACTTAGATGTAGTGTAAAACAAAGATACACTTTATTTTCAAACAAAACAAAAGCAAACTTAGATGTAGTGTAAAACAAAGATACTTTATTTTCAAACAAAGCAAACTTAAATGTAGTGTAAAACAAAGATACACTTTATTATATTGTTGCGAATTCACGCCCGCCGGCGTGCGGACGGCGCGTACTCGAATCGCGGCACGTCGCCCACCGGACGGACAATTAAGTTGTGACCCTCTCGGAACAACGCTGGGAGCTAGTCACGGGTGGGGGTATAACCCCACCATGACCGTGCCAATTGCCCACCCGCGCAGGATAGGGTTGCTCGCCAAATTCGATCTACCTAAGTACCTGCGCAGATGGTCGACCGGGCGATCGTACCACGCCACAGGCCGACTCCGGACACGAACCGCTTAAGCGGTCCGTTCCGTGCTACAGTGATAACCCAGCGGTGTTATCGTCAGCCTCGACGGTTCCGATTAATTACCGGGCGTATTAAGCCCACTACGAACCCTTTACGTGAAGCAGGATGGAGGGTCAATAAAGAAAAGACGAAGCGAAACGGGAACAGTTCAACAAGCAATCATTTTTATTCACATGCACGTAAGGCACGTATTTACAGCCATACACAATCAAAATGCACATAAACCAATTAAAACAAAAGAAACGATGCAGAGCTACAACCGAATACGCGTACACACGGCAACACTTAAACAGTTCTACTTGAGCCAGACTGGCGCCACCCACGGACATTCACACCAAAACCCTAAAGAAAAGAAAGAAAGAAGTAGCGACTTCCCTTTTGTCTCTGGTGAGTCCCTCTACCGTGACAGTCAGCGTGGTCGCGCCTGGCCCCGACCTCTCTCGCGGCTGGCGAACGCTCTCCAGCACTCCCTGTACGGACGCACAGGTCCACCTCGCAACGAGCGCTGCCGCGTCTCCCGTCCGTGCCTTTGTGACAGGGCCCCTCGCCAAGGCGTGGGCGCAAGACCTCTTCCTGAAGACCAACCAGTCCACCAGCCAAGACGACGAGGAAGAAAAAGCGCTCAAGAGGAAGAGGCGAAAGAGGAAGCTCTTCCCGAGGAAGAGGCTGAAGAGGACTCTCGTGCGCCCGCCCGTGTCCGTCTTTTATCGCGCGGGGCTCCGCCCTTCGCCCCGCACCGTTCTCTGCTCCACCTTCCTTCGAGAGGGTTCCCAAAAAGGGGCGTTCCCTCACGCTTTCCCTCCACCCCGCTCCGTCTGGGGGCCGAGGGAGTCAGTTTTTGGCTCGGAGCCAGCGAATTATTCCCCATGACCCTTTTCTGACCTCTGACCTTTGACCTGCATCACTCTTCCTCCACTCCAAAGTGCGGGGAAGTCATACGGGAAAAACAGGTGGGAAAAGCCCACCGAGCATCCTTGTTGGTTTTTGTTTGTCCCTCCGCGGAGATCGTAACCGCACAGAGCCTGTTGAATGGCGAGTGGCGAAGATGTGGTAGCGTAGATGGTGGAGGTGGCGTGGTTGCAGTGTGGTTGGCGCTGTGATTGGGATGGCGTGGTTGTTGAAATGTTGTGTGTTTGAAATAAAAGATAGAAAAAGAAAAACGCCTAACTCAAAGGATTGCAGCCTGAATGGATCACATAAATTCCCTCTATACAATGGGTTTGGGCTAACTACACATGCACCTATCAAGATATCTCACCTATGGGTCCTGAATGGTGGTTTGTGAATTTCCACAGCCGTAACAATATTGTTACGGCTGTGAAAAGTCGCATTACACCATGAAGGGCCTGTAGGTGAGATATCTCTAAGTACATGTGTAGTTAGCCCCAAATCCGTTGTCTGGAGGGAATTTATGTGATTCATTCGGGCTGCGACGCTTTGAGATAGCCGTTTTTCTGTTCTATCTTTATTTTGAACCAACCACATCTCAACCACCATCACACACAACCACCTTAACCACCACGCCAGCCATCGTCACCAACTACAACCATGCTCCAACCCTCAGACAACAACAACAACGCCAACAGCCACGACCTTTACCTTCACAACTCAATCCCGCAAACATCGCATCACCGTCATTCCCAAATGGGACCATAACCATCAAACCACCACCGATAAACCCTCCACCACCCTCACCTCTCTCTCCTTCTACGGCCATTCCCGCACCACCTGTGAACACTGAGCGTCAGGCTGTCTTCGGCTCGTTCAGCGATACGCACCGAGCTGCGAGTGCAAATAGCGGCCTTTCCGAGGGAGAATTCGGATCAAGAACGCTACACGCCCACTTCTGATCCGTCCAATTAGCAAGCGCGGATCGGCTTGGCCCCACCTCCAGGCGCATCTGTGTGAAATCGATATATGCAAATTCTAGGATCAGGGGAGGTTCACTCCCACTTTTCCTCCGTCCAATTAGCGAGTGTGGCTCCGCCCCCGAGGTCATCCTGATCCGGATATTTTCTCCTGCCGGCCTATAAAATGGCGAGCGCAAGGCGAATCGTGGCAGAGTGTAGCAGTGTGTGTCGGCAGGGCAGAGTGAGTCGAGTCATCGGTGTTGCAGCGAGTTGGGTTCTGCAGTCATCTGAGGAGAGTTGCGGGAAGAGGCAAAGGAGCTCGGGTCCGAGGCGAGAAGGTCGGCGACGAGGTCGCGGTGTGAGATCACTCGTCACAGGACCCAAGCCAGCCAGCCATTCTCCACCCCCAGGGCATCAACAATTCCCCCTTTCCCCCGCGCTGAGATAGTGCAAAAAAGGGGGCCCCATTCCCACCCCACTCCAAACGTCGTGCCAACGAAACCCGCCAAGGAGCACGGAGTCGGGGCACAGCCACGCGGTCACATCTGTGGCTCGGCCGCCAATGCGTCACGAGGACGCGGGTAGGACGCCCCCGGTCTCGCGGACCTGGCCGCTCCTCCAGGTCACGCGCACATATTGGCCTCCAGGCCTGTCTGCCCCCTTGTCTATGAGGGTGGCTTCTTTCCTTTGCTTTTGAGTAAATGTGTGTTGGCGCCGTCTGTAAAGTAGAACTGTATAAGTGTTGCCGTGTGTGCGCGTATTCGGTAGTAACTCTGCGTCATTGTTTATTTTGTTTTAACTGCTATATGTGCATTTTGACTGTTTGGCTGTATATGTGTGCTTTCCGTGTGTCGCGTAATAAATGTGCATTGTGTGAACTGTTTTCCCGTTTCGCTTCGTCTTTTCTTTATTGACCCTCCATCCTGCTTCACGTAAAGGGTTCGTCGTGGGCATAATACGTTTGGTAATTAATCTGAACCGTCCAGGTCGGCGATAACACCGCTCGGTTATCCCGATAGCACGGAACGGGCCGCCCAAGCGGCCCATGTCCGGAGTCGCCCTGCGGCGAGGTGCGGTCGACCATTCGCGCAGGTACTTAGGTAGATCGAATTTGGCGAGTGACCCTATCCTGCGCGGGTAGATAATTGGCACGATCGTTGTGAGGTTAAACCCCCACCCGTGACTAGCTCCCGGCGTTGGTCCGAGAGGGTCACGAATGAATTGTCTGTCCGGTGGGCGATGTGCCGCGATTCGAGTCACGTGGCCGTCCGCACGCCGGCGGGCGTGAATTCGCAACAATATTTTAGTTTATTGATATGGTAAAATACGGCAAAATAAATATCAAAATTCAAATTTCCTGGTTTTCTGTTGGGCACCCTGTAGTTGGACCTGATCACTGTGAGTTATTAAATTCTAAGAGAGGTGAAGCACTGTGTGGCATTCTTTTGTGGAAATACAACTAGAATAGTGTCAACATATATTAATCTCTGCAAAATTGACAAAATGGGAGGATTTATTCAACTGGATCAGGTCAAAATGGCTATTTTCAGTGTTTTAGTGCTATTTGCAGCGTTCATTTCACGTATGATGATGAAAATTGTATGGAACATACAGTGGGTCAGGCAATACAGTTGCTTTTCAAGAAAGCAACAATGCCTGCCTCTTCTGACAACGTTTTCCAAAATAACCAGTACTGGGAGGACAGATGAGCAGGGTTTGTGCAGGTGAGGGAGATTCAGTCACTTGAACAGCTTATCGTAAATGAGGGGCATAAAGGGTGGATCACCATGTTAATTATTTAATGACAGGTGTTGACTTTCTATAATGAAGATTCCCCCCATCATGGGATGGTGTAGAGATAGCATGCAGATGCAGAACAGGGAGGGCATTGCATTTCATAGTGCACCATCTCTTGGACGTATACATTAATCCGGTGACTCGTCTGTAAACATGAGCCGGTGAACATTAAAGATCCTGCCAGGTCTTTTGAGGAAGAATAGATGCGTTATCTCTGGCATCTTGAAAACATTTCACATCCATGTCCTGTAATTTCCAGGGGACACTCCATCAATGGCAGAGCCACACTCCATAGCAATGATGATATCAACGCCCATGTGCTACCTATGAGAGAAGAGTATTTCAGTAATTTATTTTAAGCTCTCTATTGATAATTAATTATATCGAATTGGGAGTATGATGTGCAATTATGGCAGATTCTTTCCAAGCATAAAAAGCACATGTTTGAATAAATTGGATTTCATCTTGATATATGAGGGTTGGCTTTCTGCTAATTTTGATTAATTAGAAAAATTAAAACTACTACTTCCTCCTCCTCACAGAGATTAATCATTGAAAAATAATTCAACATCTACAGGGAAGAAATTTTCTTCATCAAAGCAGTTGCTTTTCTCTCTGCAACTTCCCATTATTGGCTTTTGTATATTGGTGAAACCCAACCCAACAGCTCGTTATGCTAACGTGTTAAACTTCCACATATAGGGCCTTTAACAATCAAATGGCTATTATGCACCTTGACAGAATGGACATGTTATACAATCTTGGATTCTAAATTTGATTAAAGCTCACATAATTTGAAATGTTATGGGACAAGTAGTGAATGTCCACTGGGATTGAAATTTTCTGTTGATAAATCCAATAATTATAAAACTAGACATGTATATAAAAACGGATAAGACCCATCAATGTGTTGAAGGACAGACAGTGGGAGGTCAACATGTATTTAATTTTTATTTTTACAAAGTATGCACAACCTGTTATGACCTGTTGGGAATGAATGGATTAATTGAAGGAGTTACAGATATATGTATGTGTGCATGTGTATACATAGATTGTGTGTGTGTGTGTAATATATATATATATATATATATATATATATATATATATATATATATATATATATATATATATATATATATAATACCAAGCTTGCACACTAAAAACTCGTCTTGCCGTCACACGATCCCGATGAAATTGCTGTGGCACTTGTGGTGAAATTGCGGACATGCCGACAATGTTTGGGAAGTCTTGGCGTTCCATAGTACCACTTGCATTTTGCACAATGCGTATTTTTGTCATTCCCCGTGTACGGTCTGTCGTCTGCTACCAGCTATGTTGTACTGCTATCCAGTGCATGTGCACGGGTATCGCTCGTCTGTGTGTGTATATATATATATATATATATATATATATATATATATATATATATATATATATATATATAAATATATATATATAAATATATATATATATATATATAATATTGTTACGCTTCTCGGAATCGTATGCATACAACATACAGGTGTCCCAAGTCAGTTATTCCATTAGTATACGTGCAGATATATCCCTTCCTTGTGTGTAGTGGGAAACATGGGGGTGCGTTGCGATGGGCTTTTAGTTAGGATTATAAATCATTTTTCCCCTTTTATTTTATTTGAACCACGGTACCTTCATATCGCTTGCCTCGCACCCTCGCCTCAATTACCACAGCATGACGAGCGCCTACCCAGAGACTCGTTTTCCAAGTCAGAATCCTGACGTTCGCTGTGGCAGTTCCATCTCGGCTTCCACCTTCCCAAACCCAGACACCTGGTGTGAGCGGACCTTGCCTGGCTCTGGTGAGGCCCCGCCCAGGAAGGCGGACCGCATGAAGGCCCGGTCCAATCGGGATGAACTATGACGTCGGCTTCGCCATGGCTCCACCCCCTAGCTCCGTGATCTATAAAATACGAAGCAATCCTCAGAGTAGAGTTGTATGGGATGAAAAGGAGTTCGTTGGAGTGGGAGAAGGATCAGAAGGTTGCAGTTGTTATTAATGGGGTCGTTGTGAAGGTGTTCCGCTGCTTGACTCTGACCACATCCCACCTCGACAGCCCGACTGCTGGTCCACGCACACCCGACCTCGACCGGGTCTCTTGCCTGATCCTGTCGACTGCTCCATTTCTTGCCTCGGACTCCGTTCTCTCCACTCAAGCTCCTTGACGGACATGATCTCCAGACGTGCGGCTGTGGACCAAACCGCATGACCTTGTCGGGTGCCGCACCACGGAGCATCCCTTTCCCCAGAACACTCAGGTACCCTAAACTGTGGCCTCAACTCCCTCCCTTCCTGGCTGCAAAAGGTCCGTTTTTCTTTTCATTGGGTTTATTTTGTCTGAGTGTGTGTGTCTGAGTGTGTGGAGCCTGTCTGTAGATAAGCCTGTTTAAGATTTTTATTGTTGTGACTGTTGCTTGTATTAATCTCGCGTCAAGTCTGCACTGTGTCTGCTTTTATAAGTTGCTTGCATAATTGTTGCACCACACCTCTCTCATCTTCCCCTGCATAACACACCCAATAAACCTTTTTCCTGTACCACATGTTTTTTTCCCTGCTTTAGTGTCAATAAATCATTGTAGAAATGTTCCCAGCTCGTCTTTGTCTTTTCCTCCATTGGTCCAGCATGGTTCGGATCTGAGTTTAGCCGGGTCTTTATTCCCAATAATCCGTTCCTTCGAGCCGTTACGTCCTTGGCAGTTCCGCTCGGCTGCATCCGATCCGGAAAGGTAGTTGGTAAAGTTGGTAGTTGGTACTCTACCATAGTCGGTAGAGTGATCCGGTTTGGGCAAGGCGTACCGAGGGCGTGGTTCCCCGGTAGTTGAAACCGCGTGGTTAATTAGGTAACTCGATTCTAGACAGGAGGACCATACGCCACGCAGTTGAGGTATTGGCATCCACGGTCGGTTAAGCGACCCACCGCATCACAGAATTATCCGTGAGCGACGGCCTGCAATTCCGGGGAGTCTGGTGGGAATCGATGTAAATTCCCCCACCTCGTGGTCGTTTTCACCATCGGACCCCGGCCTGCAAATATATATATATATATATATATATATATATATATATATATATATATATATATATATATATATAGATATATACACACACACACACACACACACACACATATAAAGATTGTGGTGGGGGTGACCGGCCCAAGATAACCCCCCGATCCAATTTGTGGTGACGGGTGGTTAATGCCGACAGCCCCCGGGACGGCTGAACGGCTCTTTATTAAGAGGAGGCGGACTCATTAATCCTCGGAGATTTTAACATGTGCTCAAAGTGCTTGGCGGAGGGCAATGGCGGATGGGCGGAGGAGCACGGTACAGGAGCACTGCACCAGGACAGCACAAGGGGTTAATCCTCGAACCCCCGACAATTACACGAATACAGTTTCTTCAAAATGAACACGTTTAATGAATATACACAAATATTTACAAGACGATAATTCACAAGGAAATAATAATAAATAAACAAGTCTGAAGACAACGATGGTTCACGAGCAGTATTTGACGATGTAGATTGTTTCAGAAGTCAACGATGAGACAATGTGATAATGTTTGACCAAGTTATAAAAATGATCAACATGATGTGGTACGAGTGACAGGTTATTAACTGCAAAATGTCGAAAACCCGGTTTCGTTCAACAAGTTTAAAATTTTGACCTTTGCATAACCTTTAAAGGTCACAAAACAATGTTGTGGACATTAAAATAAGGAAACAGGATACGTGCTATAGCTTAATGGAGTTAGTTCGTCGAAGAAGGTCGAAAACCCAGTTCGATTCCCACAACTTTGAAAATTTGACCTTTGTGAACTTTAAAGGTCAAAGGTCAAGGATTATGACCTTTGGTGCAAAACTTCCTCTGGAACATTCCAGGAACAATATAACGTCATGTAGGCTATATGGCATTTCGCACTCCTCGGATTATCCATACTTGCATGAAATCAACGTAAAAACAAACTTGAAGGGGGCGCCACGGGCAAGGTGTTCGAGTTAGAGCAAAATGGTTTCAAGACTTTAGGTGGGGAATGACCTCAAGATTATGCATAAAAATATTGTCATCCTAGCTCTCAAAGGTTGGGCGGTCGTATGATTTTGTCAAAATTCGCAATTTTCTAAGTTCGTGACCTTGTGACCTTAACCTTGGGACGAAAATGAAAAATCGAGCTCCGTGGGTCTATGCAGGTGCCATTGGGCTAACCAAATACTGAAACCTCTGCCAGATTCGACAAACCCCTCGGAGAAGATGGATTTTTGTCAAAATTCGCAATTTTATAAGTTTGTGACCTTGTGACCTTGACCTTGGGACGAAAATGAAAAATCGAGCTCCGTGGGGCTATGCACGTGGCATTGGGCTAACCAATACCGAAACCCCTGCCAGATTCGACAAACCCCTCGGAGAAGATAATTTTTTATGTCAAAATTCGCAATTTTCTAAGTTCGTGACCTTGTGACCTTGACCTTGGGACGAAAATGAAAAATTGAGCTCCGTGGGGCTATGCAGGTGCCATTGGCTAACCAAATACCAAAACCCCTGTCAGATTTGACAAACCCCCAAGGAGAAGATGCAAATTGAAATCGGCTACCCCCTAAAAACACGTTTTTTGGACGTGGCTCCGCCCATAATGGGCACACCACGCCCATTCTCAGGAAAACACAACGAGATCATGATATAAACCTCCCACCAAAATTTTTATCAGGATCGGATCAAAACCCATGGAGCTATGCTCGGGACAGACAGACATACAGACAAGCCGGTAGGCGGACATGGGTAGTCGCGATGGGCCCCTTCGATGGGGAATGACCTGAGGATTAAGCACAAGAAAATTCATGATTCTAGTTTCAAGGGTTAATGCTGCAGATTGTTTTTTCGTTAAAATACCCCCACATTTGGAGGTTTTTCGGCCGTTGCTAGGCTACGGAGGGGTCCATAGCGACGATTTTTTCTCACACGTAACTAGGACATACCATGAACCTAACATACCAGTTTCATGTATATCTGACTCATAGTCTCTGAGATAAAACGAACTTCATTTCTTTATTGTTTTCGACCAGGGTTCATTCAAAGTCTATCTTCTCCGACAGTTTTCATAGGATCCGGCGGGAAATTTTTGACAATATGGCTGAATGTACTGCCCACAGTCGCTCGTGGCCCGATTTTTGATTTTCGAAAAAATAATTCTTTTATGATATTTCAAAAAATTTCAAAGTTCCATTGTGAGGGAACAGATGGGTCCATAGCAACAGTTCTCATTTGCACACAACTAGGTCATGGTATGAACCTACCAACCAAGTTTCATCGAAATCGCCATTGTATTAACGGAGCACTGGACCGAACAGAGAGACAAACATATCAACGGAAAAAGTGATAATAAGGGCAGAACAAATTTCAAAAAAAAAATTTTTGAAATTTTTTTTTTTTTCGACAAGATCGACTCCAACAGACAGACAGACACACAACAATAACAAATATAGTGGTCACTTATTTTTTTTCGTGAAAATATTTTTTCGTGAACCAATAACTTGACGCTTGATGCCTTGCACACAGACTCAAATATAGACAACGGGGATATGAAGAAAAAGAAAAACCCTCCTTTTCAAGTTGGCCCATAGTTGATCATTGTAGAACTGGAATTGAGGCGCTTCTCTCGTAGCAGGGCAGGCGTACTACAGGCCATCCACAAGCGGCTCTCCACATAAAGGCTCAAAATGTACCAACCTTCCTCTTTCCAAAAGTGTGCAAGCCAACTACAAACCTCTTCAAAATTGTCAACTGCCTCGTGCATTCCTCACACTGACCTCGTATGTGCACTCCGCCGATCTCTCGTCCTATCCAGACGGAAACTTTCCATAATCCAAAAGTGCGCAAGCCTGCCTGCCCTTCACCTCGATCACACCGATCTCTCTTAAGATCTACCACCTCTATCTCTCTTGTATGCTCCATTTCTCTATATCCTCCGCCTCCGGGGAATAGCCTCCTCGCCCCAAACACGGGAAGGTGGGGCCTCTCCTCCTCAGCTAGCCTCTGACGTCATGCCCACCAATCGTCCCTTGGGGGCATGACCGCTTGGTGTAAACCCTTGAAGGTGGGGCTTTCTGCCCGGTTGTTGTGGTTTCAGGAACGCGTTTCCCACCTTTGTCGGGTTCTCAGCGACTAAATTGTCTCCCCCACCAAGTTTTTTGGTGAGGAGGGTGTATCATATGAACACCATGCAGGATTAAAAAACAAAACCTGTCAAAGGGTAGAGGAGTTCCTTGTGAGCTCACGGCCATCCATATCTAGTGCCCAACTGTGTCTGCGGACGTCCTCCTGCAGTTCAGTTACTTTTTTATTCGGAGGTTAGTGCCAGGATTTGACTGTCGGGTGAAGAAGAATTTTGTCTCTCAAGGGACACTGGATACCATTGAACAGAGCCACAGTGCAAGGCTTAATTGCAGAGCTCAGCTGTTCAGGGAGTTGAGGCATAAAATGTCCATGCGCTGAGGGTGGCCAAGGAGGCCGATGTGCGAGGAATCTGTGAGGGGGTAGAGCATCACCTGTTATCAAATGATTCTCATTCCTGCTTAGAAGGGAATTCATGCATTCCGTTCCTCCAAGCCCATCCCTCGGTGTACTGCAGTTACAGCAGAGGGTGGTCGGCTCTTGGCAGAGGAATCCGAAGTGAAGACCCGCTGGCCCGGTTACTTTGAGCAGATGTACCACACTGATCCACCAGCTGTCGAGTTGGATGTCAAGGGTGTGACTATCCCTATTGCTGACCCTCCAATCAACTGTGATCCACCATTGTTTGTGGAAACACAGGCTGTGATGAACCGATTGAAATGGGGTGAAGTACCTGAGATCTTTGGCATCCATGCTGAACTTTTCACGGCTTGTGGAAATTCTGTACTCGTGTCATTGCATGCATTTCTGTGCTCTGCCTGGAACACAGGCATCATTCCAACTGCCTGGAAGAGGGTCCTGTTGTCCCTCTCTGGAAAGGGAAGCGTGATCGTCAAGACTGCAACAACTACCGAGGGTTGACGCTGCTCTCAGTGCTGGGCAAGCTCTTTGCTCGGATAATTATTGATAAGGTTCGCCATCATCTGCTTAAGCACCAGCATCCAGAGCAGTCAGGCTTTACACCAAAGAGGTCAACGATTGATCGTATCCTCACTCTTTGGGTCCTCACAAAAGGCAGATGAGAGTTTCAGCAGGGGCTGCTTGAAGCCACATTGATCTCTGTAAAGCATTTAATTCAGTGAATCGGGATGCCCTCTGGAGAATTCTTGGTCTTCGTGGGGTGTTTCCAAAACTGATTGATCTGATGTCTGAACACTACTCTGGCACTGAGAGTGCCTAACCCGAACAATTACTACCCAGCAGGCAAACAACGTTGTTGCAACGTCGTTTGCCAGTTCCATCCTGACGTCAGAATTGGGTCAGTGGGAAGTTGTTTTTGCAACACCCATGACGTCTGTTTTCAACGTTGTGACAACATTGAAATCTGACGTTGTTGCAGCGTCGTGTTCTGGTTGTACCTGACGTCAGAATTGGGTCAGTGTGAAGTTGTATTTGCAACACCCATGACGTCAGATTTCAACCTTGTCACAACATTGAAGCATGACGTTAGTTTTCAGCTTTATCACAACGTTCATAAAATGGAGTTTTTGTTTTTACCCTTTTCTTTGCACGCCAAATAAACGAACATTACAGTGCATGACACCCTTCAGCTTCCAGCTTGATGGAGCCCTCGACCCATAGGTCTGGGGCCAGCGGAGCACCGCTGTTTTACCGGTGCCATTATCAAAACATTGAAGTTGTATTGCAACATCATTACATTGCACAGTAAGACATAATGACCACAACTTGAAAACAACTGTAATTCATAATCATTTATTATCACGTATCACGCAGAGTATTATTGCGGCAAAAATATACAAGCAGGATTAACAATAATAATATCTTTATTCGTACCAAAAAAGCACACTCAAATACAAACGTACAATAAATAAAAGTAGATACCATTGCAATTGAGAAACATATACTAAAAATTGGGAATAAAAAGAAATACCACATGGGTAAAAGTTGTAAATACCTTTTTGACAAATTCACTTTGTGCAAAGCACAGTTAACAATTGAAATTCAGAAAGTTCTGCTCCAGAGAGGAACTGTGGAGCTTCTTCTCTCTCAAATATAATTTACTGCACAAAGGAACCTTTAGGTACAATAACATCATCATGCAGTGTTAGTAAAACTGCTGATAATTCTATGCTTGCATACATTAAATGGGCATTAGGAGCATAAAAGATATTGACCGATAACTTACATTTATATAAAATGTAATTAAAAGTTTTTGCTACTGATGACATACTACCCATTGTTACAAGATTCATAATTAAGCAACCTCAGGTAAGAATTATGAGAAGACGAAGAACCACATATAAATTTTGCTATACGACATAATAGTTGACATTCAATAGGTAGAAATTCAGCAATGACTGGTAAAAGAGTACAATATGGTTCTCACTTGGGAAGTCAAACACCTTTCTGATAGAATTTCTCCATGATGTATATAATTTAGAAATATTTTTCCTTCTGTCCCACAGCAGGCATCAATGGAATGAGATGCATAAAGACTTAAACAGATGATACTTGACATGATATGAACAGTGCATAAAATTATATAAAACTGAATTACAATCAGGCAAATCAATGAGACCAAATATATATATCTATGTGTGTGTATTCATACAAAGAAAAAATATAAATCTAACATCATTAAGTATGAAAACACAATTTTGAATGCATCTCACATAAATAATTCCAAAGCACAAAAAAATTAATTTGTTGAGTGTTTTCAATCTTAATTTCACAAGAAAATAAATAACTTCATTTTGCATAAAAGTACATGTAAATATTTTCACAATGTAAACTTAGGCTGGGTTTCCAACATACAACATTACAATTAACTTTGCTGCAAATTCTTATTAATCAAGGATGTGGACGGCTGGCACAGCGTGTTGCTGTTACTCGTTATTACTACACTAGTACGTGCACGTACGTGCGTGCCCGTACGTGCTAAGAAAACAACAACTTTCAAACAACTACACAGGCCATTCCTTCACTCTCATAAATGACTACTGGATTGGGGCATTGTGTTTATCTATAAATGCGCATAAGAAATCGAGAAATTATGAGAATACAGTAAGTCATCACTATCCGGAAGTCCGTACGTTGTAACCCGTCATGAGGAACGCGGCTGAGGATCTCTTCCCCATCGGCCATGCCTTCGCAGTTGGTTTGGTAAACAAATGGCCATAACTTGGGAAGCACTTGTCCAATTAATATCAAACCTTGAAAAGGCACACACTCAGGTCCCCAGAAATATATCTGGCAAGTTTCAATTAGATCGGATCAGTAGTTGTCGAGAAACAGCGGTCACACACACACACACACACACACACACACACACACACACACACCTGGAATTATAGATAGATGAGGGCTTGTTCCTGCCCGCACCTCCACGCCGATCAGGGGCATATTTCAAATGTTGTAATATGGCAGTCTCCACAACCGCCTCCGTTTTTGTTGGCTGACTGGCCATGGTACTGTCTGAAAAATAATAAGAATTTCCACTTCGTATATATTTGGTTTTATGATCATCAAACAAGACTTGCAATGTCAATTACGCTCAAGTCATGCACATTACAAACTGTCATTTAGCAGAATTCATTTCCTCTGACAACTTTGTAAATATTCATGTTCCGGAAAGGTCTCTTCCCATTCTTTCCAGACAAATTGTATGTGAACATCATAGCATTGGACATCACCCTTATTTTAGAAAATAAAAACAATTTAGTACACCAGTGTTCAAAGCAGCTTGTAACAAATTTTAAGTTCCACTGCCCTTAAAAAGCCTCAATTAATATTATTCTTTATTATATAAAGTTATTTTCATGTCTTTTGATAACCATTTTACCAAAGGAAAACAATTGTGCAACGAAAAACTTGAACAACTCCCCAAGTGACAAACTACTGCAATGAAGGCTTCATTGTTACAAGCGGCAGTTTGTCGGCGGCCAAAGGGTTAATTTTTTTATGACAAAACTTCACATTTTTCGGCGAACAATAACTAACAATTGTTTTTCTTTTGCCTTTGGTGAGGCCTAACTCGTTAAAAGAGGACATAAAAAATAATATATTATAAAAAAATTATATTAATTGAGGTTTTTTTTAAGGGCAGTGGAACTTTAAATTTGTTACATTGCGGAACAATGCGGTAATTCGTAGGACCCGAACGGCTGAAGCATTATCCACACCAGAAATATATTTTAAAAGGTTCTCAACCAATTAAACTTGTCCAAAGTAATTTTTACAGAGTTCCCTTTATTTACCACAGACCGGTGTTTTTTTTTTCACCAGGCCCATGGAAAAATGAATTGATTAATTATTTACCGTCGATTTGTACACACGATCAGGGCCATATCAGCGACAGCTAAACGTGATAAACGAATGATGAAATCGGGTGCCGGAGGATTCGATGGTCAGATGACATTCCCGTGTCCAACGCTCTAACCACGATCGAGTGGCCCGAAGGGCCCGGGCCCAGGAGAGTTTCCATTGAATGTAACGATATAGATTCCAGCACACCAGTAACAGGAACACATCATGGATTCTGTGATCTTAAAAACGTCCAAAAACAAAAGCTAAGACATAAAATCGATTTATAATATTATACTTACCAAAAATGATCACGGCTGAAGATAATTTTAACTATAAAAGCGGAAGTCTTCTGCAGATTAAAGCGGATTGTGTGTCACACTCAGAAACAGGGGAAAGTTCACAAGTTTAACCAAAGCTTGCAAATGGCGGCTCGTGATTCAGAAATAGCAATTAGCTAATCAGATCTCTCCTCCAGTGAAACGCAAACACAACCACACACGTCACGAGGTGGAAAAGCGATCACCATGGCAACACATGAGGCAGAAAAAACAGTTTTCGATAATCGCGCTGCGGCTGTACCACGTCGTGATCTGGTTGTACAACCAAGCGGCTGATTCCCGACTTCGTGAATCTTTCATACTGACGCCGTGTGCCTGCTGGGTATTGTCCCAGGATTTTAAATGCGATATTATTAGCCCCCATTGGACGTCGTCCGAAATAGGGGCTGATGGATTTGGACTTGATTTTCGTGTCCGTGTGTGCGTGTGTGTGTGTGCGTCCTCAACCATAACTCGGACATGTATGGACCGATTTTATTTGTACAATGCACAAAAACAACATATGATGGTATACATATGCACGTCATGTTTTTTTCCCACATTAGATCGAAGATGTCCGACTGGTGGCCATTTTAGTTGTAAAAAAACCCTGTTGAACACGTCATCAACCATTACTCGGACATGCAATTACTGATGTTGTTCAAACTTGGCCAAGGGATAAAGAATGATGGCTTACATAAGCCCATTTTTTTGTTTTCGACATCAGATCCAAGATGGCCGACTGGCGGCCATTTTAGTTGTAAAAAAACCCAATGTTGATCATGTCCTCAACCATTTCTCAGTCATGCATGTACCGATGTTGTTTAAACCTGGCACACAGATAAAGAATGATGGCTTACATTTGCAATTCATGTTTTTTTCAAGATCAGATCCAAGATGGCTGACTGGTGGCTATTTTGTTACTTAAATGTGTCCCCAACCATTTCTCAAACATGCATGGCCCGATTTTGTTCAAACTTGGCACAAGCACAGTACATAATGGCATACACGTGCCCCTCACTTTATTTTGCGATCTGATCAAAGATGGCCGACAATAGACTGGTGGCCATTTTAGTTGTGAATAAATATGGGTGAGCTCTTGAAATTCAATCAAGCAAAATTACTAAAACAACAGGGGCTATGACATTTTCTCTTTTTACTTGCTTTACAGGTATCAAAATAAATATAATAATTTATGAGGCTCTGCTCAGCAATAATGAACATATGAGGGAGAGTGTCATTTGCAGTGCATGATATGCCTCATCTACGAAGTGTAAAATGAGGATTGGTGTTTATAATTTGATGAAATGCAAGTAGACCTATATAGAACTTAGTAAATTTTCAAATAAGCAAAGCCTTTTGCCATTGAACCTTTTGCATTGAATTTACAATTCTATGTCTTCAAGTGAATGCACACATGTGAATTTATTTCATAGTCCAAAAGAAAAATCTGAGATGTGATTGTACATATCATATAAGAACCGTTATTTTAATATCCTCCACTGGGTCATGACCACTTCCTCTGAAAATGCCATGTTTAATTCAACCTGTGGCTGGTTGACAAAGTTCCCCTTAACTGTTCAAAACAAGGGCACCTTTAGTATTTACAGAGATGTGGATGTGAGCAGCATGTGTCAAATGCAATGTATCTGCAGCACAAATGACGAGAATGTGCAGTTGGTTATCATGGAAAAGGATGTCTTGTGATGCTGCGATTCAACCTTCATCCCCAAGTACTGTACTCGGTTAGCAGATTGTTCCTTGTCTGCTAATGCTGTTGTAATTAATATTTGATATAAGTACCCAGTGTACTCATGTCTTTGTCCTGCTTGTCTTTTCTGCATCAGTTTCACAATGATCTAAACCAAACCCAATCACCATTACTCATTAATTCCCAACATTTCCAAACAAGATTCCAAAAATAGTTTCTTTGGTTGTAGAATAGACATTACATTTCTTGCATTTTTCTTATTTCTTGTTCACTCTATAATGGGGGGGGGGTAGAATTATAAGTTGTCCTTGGAAATAATTATTTTTGGCCCAAAAGCCCCAGGTGGAATTCTGATTTTTTTTAGAGTATAACTGACCAATGAAATTATTCTCCTTTTGATATGTATTATACCCCATGGTGATGAGAAAGGTGAAAGCAAAATGACATTCTGAAACTGGTCATGCCAACATTTTTATATGACAAGGTATAAAGGTCATTTTGTTCATTGCCCTTGCCTCTCTGTAATCATGTGTGACACTTATAAGCATCAATTGTTCAAGTGTTGTGCAGAAAAATTCCAACTAAAATTACATCGACAAGTAAAACTTTCAGTTATAAGTAAGTAATTAACCTTTTTCATCATGCTGTTCTTCATGTAATCCTTTCTGTAACTCACAGACCAGTATTTGTGTTTGTGTTTGTTCAGCTTGTGTTTGTTCATTGGCAATTTTTTTTTTTTTTGACAAGTATGTTGATCACTTCTGTTTGTTTGTCTGTCCACTCACCTTAAATCGCCTACAGGTCACAATTTTAAACCGATCTTCACGAAACTTCACCAAATGGTGGAGTTGGTGGTCTGACAAAATCATCTTTTTTTTGTAGTTCAAAAGGTCATCAAAGGCCAAAGGTCAACAACTTTTTCAAATTTCTAAAATCCTCAATTTTCTTCCGATTGACTTGAAATTTGAAGAGGATTTACATATCAGGTCACTGAATTCAACCACCTATTATTTTTGAGGTCACTATAGGCCAAAAGGTCACCATGGGCCAAATTTCTAATATTGTCAATTTCCATCCGATTGAATTGAAATTTAAATAGGATTTTCATATCAGCTCACTGAATACTACCACCAATTATTTTTGAAGTCAGCATATGCCAAAATATCAACATAGGCCAAAGGTCAACAACTTAGGTGCAATTTCTAAAATCCTCAATTTTCCTCTGATTGACTTGAAATTTGAAGAGGATTTGCATATCACTGAAATGAAAGCGAGAGAAGAACCTTCAGAGTTTAGGCTTTATTCCATTTGATTGGAGCCGCTTCTACGGGCACACCAAGAAATACAAGCGCAGCATGGAGTACAAGCAGTAAGGTACACACGCGCAACTAATCACCGCAAAATAAATCGGTATTATATATCAATCAGTGTTCTCACCATTCAATGAGCACCAAGTGAGCCGGCGACATACAATGGCAATGCCCCAGGGACAAAACCCCGCGGCCGAGCCGACCCTCAGCTTTATCTCTTCTGTGCTCCAGCCGGGCATCATGTGATCACACGTCACGACCTTCCATTCACCACAATCACGTCACTGAATTCAACAACCAATTATTTTCGAGGTCAAAATGGGCCTAATTTCTAAAATTGTCAATTTCCATCCAATTGGTTTGAAAGTTGAAGAGGATTTGCATATCAGCTCACTGAATACAACCATCAATTATTTTTTTCTGGTCAGCATATACCAAAAGGTTAACATAGACCAAAGGTCAAAAGCTTAGGTGCAATTTCTAAAATCCTCAATTTTCCTCTGACTTGAAATTTCAAGAGGATTTTCATTTAAGCTCACTGAATACAACCACCAATTATATTTGTGGTCAGCATATGCCCAAAGGTCAACATAGGCAAAAGGTCAACAACTTAGGTGCAATTTCTAAAATCCTCAATTTTCATCTGAATGACTTGAAATTTGAACAGGATTTGCATATCAGGTCAATGAATT
Organism: Eptatretus burgeri; assembly: GCA_024346535.1. Taxonomy (NCBI): domain Eukaryota; kingdom Metazoa; phylum Chordata; class Myxini; order Myxiniformes; family Myxinidae; genus Eptatretus; species Eptatretus burgeri. The sequence goes on from BROF01006265.1 coordinate 40,615, forward strand.
TAACCACCAATTGTTTTTTAAGGTCAAAAGGTCAACATGGGCCTAATTTCTAAAATTGAGAGATAGGGCCAAAAACTATATATATATATATATATATATATATATATATATATATATATATATATATATATATATATATATATATATATATATATATATATATATGTGTGTCATGATATCTCAAAATGTTGTGGACGAGTTATGACAAAACTCGGTAGATGAGTCGGTTAGGTGACAAGAACAAGCAGATTCGATTTTGTTTCAGATCCAACCTATCAGTGGGATACAAAATGTAAGCTGTTCAGCCGAGCAGAAGTTTGCGCTCTATCGAGTGCTGTTCTACTTCGTTCTGTTTTGCCAAGTGTCGCTCTCTGAGTGATTTTTTTTATTATTTGTTTGTTTGTCATTTGTTTAATTTGTTTGTACTCCTACAGTTCTGGGCTGATTACATCCAGACTTGCTGCATAAGATCAACATGACCCCAATGAGGAGTGTTTTTATCTTTGTGGGTGGTCTTGTATGGAGAGAGTGGAGGGGCATGCAAATTCTCCATGTAAATTTGTATCGTGTAGCGCTACCTCCAGGTGGGGGAAGGTATTACAAGTCTCCACCCTTTCCAGTCCAGTATTCCTGTCCCCACGTTTTCCAGGACAGTGAGGTACATGTATTTTGAATTGTAAGCAGTAGGTACGTTTTTGCTTCATCCACGCAACCTGGGTTTGTTTGTTTTTTTTGCCTCCACAGGGCTGTTAGTTGCCTATACACTGCCCAAATAAAGGTGTGCATCAGAAGAACATGTTGCATGCTTGGAACAAGATCACCCATAGTGCAGGTACTCTGCTGGTACACTTAATATAGGGTTAAAGGGGGTTGATTAGTGAGTGTGTATCTAAACAATGCAAACAGGTAGGGTCCAATACACCAGGCCAATTTTATTTATTTATTTATTTTGACGTGCTATACGAGTATACCTTTTTTATTTCAATTTCTCTTTGCATGCCCTTTCATGTGTCCCTCAAGTCGAATTTTTACATTTCTGTGGTATCTTTTTTTTTTAATTCCGTTCAGCTTTAATGGGATTAGTTTATTTACATTTAATAAAAACGCTACCCTGATACTGCATGGCTTGGGTCCATTGGACCCATGTTTGCGTTTTGTATTGTATCCTTCATAATTTGCACATAACACATTCCATTCAAGGTTCATCATCTCTGGGGGGATGTCTTGAGTCATTTGTGATGTATTCAAGTTATTTGGAAAGTTTCTACTTGTTTTCTCATGTACTTCCTGAGTTGTTCTCAACTTCGTGTTTATTTTACGATGTTTTAAATCGGAACTGTGCTTCGATTTATTTTACAAAAATAAGTATTTTCTTTTTACTTCACATGATTTTTGAATTTACGAATTATTATTCTCTTCCAACGAAATATCACTTGATCTGTGAGGTGCTTCTTCTGCCTTTTGAGAGCGTTGTACAAACCTTTTCCGCATCCTTATTCATCGACATTGTTTTGTGATTTATTATTGGTATTTTTCCATTTTGAAATCATTTACCACCGTGTTTCTCCTTTTGACAAAGGTAAGTTTCTTTTTAATCTCATTATTTCCTAACTTGTGCGGTTTTACGAGGTTTATCTTCTTGTGTTTTTTTCTGCGTTTGTTCGGTCCTGCAAGCAGGATGGCCGATTTTCCATTTGATTTAGTCGATCTATTTTGTATTATTCCATTTAAATTTCAAATAAATAAATAAACATTACTTTATTGGGGGTTTTCTTCAAATAACAAGATCAAAATATATATATTATTATTTTTTTGCAAATATCATCCATGAACCTAAACATTCTATATTAAAGCATAACAATAAAAATAACAATATATTTTGCAAGTTAACTATGTTTCAGTTCCTGGGTCCATTGGACCCATGTTATGCAAGGTCGTCTATTTTTATCCATGAACCCTTGGGTTCAGTTCGCCAAAAAAAAATGAACTTTGGTCACCATACCGTATGTTGCGGGCTTATTCGACAAGGTAAATGATCCTTCTCAAGATTTGGAAATTCCACTGTTTTCAAGACCCAAAACACAACAGCTGCTTTCAAGCCCCTTGAGACAACTGGTGCCGGCATGTGAAGGATAAGCCACCAAAAGAAAATAAATGCAATGTGGTGTATGGTGTAACATACGATCTGGTGAATTGTCAAGGTTATTGCATTGGGGAGACAAAACAGTTGCTGAAATCACGGATGGATCAACATCGTAAGCAGAGCCCCACAGAAAGTATTCCAGTCTCTGCAGTGTATTTACATCTGCAGTCTACCAGCCACAACTTTAGCACCAAAGACACATACATACATACACGGGGAGCATGCACCACAGCGCATCACTGCGTCCACTTTCTGCCGGTACTCCAGGGGCCTCCGTCTGGCCATCCCCCATGCAGATGCCTGGCTCATCTCCATCTCTTAGGGATAGGACTTTCCAGGCACCCACCTGAAGGGACCGCCTCAGTTTAACCCGAGTAGACCGCCATCTGGTTGACAACACCTCAGCACCACTCTGACACACACCTCAGTGTGTTTTGCAGAGTGAAGTGTTTTGTGGTGGCCAGAGTGAAAATCCTGCCACCAAGCACCAAAGATGTAGTGATGTACACAGCAGAAACAAGCGGATTTAGCCTGGAGTAAAGGAATCCATTTGGGAAAGAGTAGATGCACTGACACTTCACAAGAAGGGAGGGCTCGGCTTCTATTTATCTCATCCGTGGGACCGGTGCTTGGAGAAGTTCTCGCCATCTGCCACATGAGCAGCAATGGCAGCTCTCAACAGAATTTGTCACTGGTCATTTGCCAATGATCTTCCCATGACATAGCGCATAAAAAGAACGGCCATTTTAAACCAGACCTTAATTGCCAGCTGACGCCAATTTGGTGATCGGTTCCATATCGCATTCCAAGCAAACATCAATTTTCAGTATTTGATTTGAATCTCCGATTAGATATATAAATGATATACATGATAATGCAATTCATATATACCAGCATAAGTACGACTGCATTGTAATGAATAATACAAAACATTAGGAAAAATTATATACACAGCACGAGTGGTTCTAACCTTGGGTTACATCGTGAAACAAGTGTCCAAAAGGAAATGCGAAGCAAGCCAATGCAATTTAATGACACAAGCACTTTCCACACACAGTACAAAAAGAGGTCAAGATATATCCCTCGATTTAGTATGGTGTTGGAATCGTTTTTGGTTTTTTTGATGACTTGCGGTTTGCATTTGTCCCGATTAGCAACGATCATGAACTTATAACCGTGCTATGAGGATAAAGGTATCAAACTTGGATAAAGGTATCATCATCTTGGAGAGCTAAAGTTCTGTTCTTAGTGTTTGAGTTGTAATATAAACCTTCATAATAAAAATGATATATAGCCATAAAAATATAATATGAGATAAATATTTACAACGTTCATTTAAGATGCCAAGTTCCTTCAAGGAGTGCTGTTGCCATGGACAAAATGCCTATTTTGGAAGAAATTGTGCAACTGATTCTTCTGGATTCTAGTATTTTTGAATAATTATTTCATTCAATTATCAATGCGCTAAAATTCTCAGTACAAATGAAAAGCACTGTTCCAAGAGGTGTTCTAAAACTTAATCAAATGACTTACTCACAGTTGACCAAGGCATGTCAGCTTTTTATATTTTTAATATACAAGTTTGCATAAGAGATTATTTATTTATGCAAACACCTTGTTATTCTTTTGTCTTGGTCTGTTTGGATGATTATGATTATCTCATTCAGTGATTTTGAATGAACCACAGCAGGTAATTATCTTACAAAGACTGAAATACTTCTCAGCAAGGAGACCATTTTTGGAGGAAATGACATTTCATCAGCAATTTCAAATGAGCAGAGACACGAGAGGCGTCTGGGTGCAATCATAACTTGGAGCCTAGGGGATTGCTGCTTGCTGGAGGCAAATAATTAGCAACGATCATGATACTCACCATCACTCCATCTGCCTGCATATTTATTCATTGCAACATTCCACATATGCACCCCTGCCTACACACAAGGACATAAAGACCTTTCATGCCCCTTTCACTAAATCGTACTCCTGGGTGCCCCCATTGGATTAATGGTAATTTAAAATGGATGCTCAATGAAAGTCGAATGAGGAATCATCTTGCTGGCATGCAAACCTAAACCTCGGGCAGCTCATCAAGTTTCAGAAAAGCATAACATTGGCAGAAATCTAAAATTCAGTCTTCAGCTGCATTGCTTATTCGAAGTATCTTTCCTTGTCTCATATACACACACAATAAATGTGTGT
>BROF01006266.1:257-27248 GCA_024346535.1 Eptatretus burgeri
GTTGTTTTGCTGCAAGGCCTGTGCCGGCTGGATCGTCTGCAGCTGCTGTGCTGCAAGGCCTGTGCCGGTCGGATTGTCTGCAGCTGCTGTGCTTCAAGTCCTGTGCCGGCCAGATCGTCTGCCGGCTGTGCTTGCCTGCAGCGGCCCTCTTCTGCGGGCTGTGTTTGCCTGATCACCTTTGCCATGCCATGCCCACTGCCCCTGTTCACCAGCCCCGTTCAATTTTTGCTTTGCAGTTTTCTCTTCGTATCGCAGTCACCCATTTACTCAAAAGGTTTGGTCTTTTTTGTGGAAACCTGTTTGTATATATCGCTGAACTCTGTGATATTTCTATTCTCCAACAAATTGAAAATCTTTTCAATTGCTCGTGGAATAATCCCCAGATGATTTTCGGAAACATCTGTGGGAGAACAATTAGACTTTAGCAACAAAAAATGCATTATCATAGTAATTAAAATGACTAATATGCAGAGCTGTGAAAATATGAAACCGTTATCTCATCTATTCCAAAATAACAAATTGTCCATTGGTCCGAGTTTTTTGTGTTTTTTGGGAGACATTGCCGAGGCTCGTATGAGAGCGAACAAACAGAATGCACAACAAGGGGAGCAAGAGACAAGAGGGGTGGGAGAGGGAAGGGAAAAAGTGTGGAACAGAGACATGAGGAGATCTGTGGAAGGGAGAGGGATGGGGCAGGGTACCACAGGGTAAACAAGATGGACACTACAGGGACTTTCAGGAAGGAAAGCAGGGAATTTGAAGGAGGTGAGTTTGGGGTGGATTTGCAGGGCTCGAATCAAAATTGTGTCAAAAGAACAAGAAAATCAAAATTTTAACTTTACACAACAGAGTAAATTTATGACACTCCTGAATACCTTCTCATGTCTGTAGGCAATGAGTGAAGAAAGCAAGCAGGAAAACTGATGCTATCTCAATGGCTGGTCCACCAACTAAACCCACCAAACATGAAATTATTGATGTCAATGAAACCCATCAAAAAAATTATTCAATAATTTCTCTCAACTGTCAATGCTCTGCAGTCTTCTCTTTCACTACGGATTGTAACAATAGTTTATATCCATGGGGAGTGATAGCTGTTTCTCCTCCACAGTGATGGCTGCTGTCAATGTGAATAGAATGCTGACCAGTGATGGGTGCCACTCCATTTTAACTCCAGTCTCTTGAGCTCTTTGTACCTGCTTACCCTTTCAATGTGCTTCCTATCTCTGCTCGGCTTGTGAATCTTGCGATCAACACATTTTTGTGTTTATCTCTTTGCCGAAAGAATAACTTGGCAAGAGGAGCAGCGAGAATCATTAAATTTGACACAGAGCTTCATATTATACTCAGACACAATCATCACAAAAGTCACATGTTGGCTGATGGTGGCAACATGAGTAAATGCAGCCCTGTATTAAAGTCCATTTGATATATTTCCTTGTGAGCTCAAACTTGAACTCATCCAAGACTTGCAATCTTGTGAAAATAACATTTTAAACACTTTTTGTCGTAAAATTCCATCTACATCAATGTATTTTGCTCAAAAAAAGGAAGATATTTCATAGAATTCAAAACAAAATGAATCTTATTTAATCAATAATAAGATTTTATCATGACCACCACTTGTGTAAAATGCTTCATTCGGTGCTTCTGTTAAAACTAGGAAAAAATCATGTATGATGGAGATGAATGAAGCAAGGATAATTGTGTTGATGTGAAGAAAGCGTGCCGTACCACCCACTCACCTGCAGTATCTGTTCCCATGGTGAACATCTTTCCAGATCCTGTCTGTCCATAAGCAAAGACTGCTGTTGGAGCCTTCAATGAATCGTGAAACTAACAGTTGCACGCAGGTATCATAAACATCCTTTTGCGTCAAATCGGGACCAAAAGCATGATCGAATATAAAGATTTCTTTATCTTTGCCTGGCGTCCCTAAATACGCACGCAGTTTTGCTGCTGCGGCATCTTCTTACAAAACGGTGGCCGGATTCGTACCACCACATGTGCAGGTTGCATCCTCGGGGAGATATCACAAAATAAATACATATATAGATATTTAAACAGATGTTTAGTACTGCAGAACACTAATATGGATACAAATAAACACGACATAGTGACCGAAGCTTTTCGTGCTGCACTCCTCAGGGTAAAGATCGCAGCAAGTGAAAAAGGAAGTGAAGGCGTGTGAACATGAACAAAAACTCACATGAACTAAAAGAGAAAAAATGAACAAAGGTTCCAAAGAGTTAAAGCCAAAAAAATTAAAACAACCATTTACACATGGTTTACCTCACCTGTCGTGTTAAAGGAAGTTGAATTTATTGTAATTATATAAAATACATTGCAAGTTTGACATTTGTTGGTACACATTTGATTTCTGAAGAGACGAGTTAAAAGTTGCTAAACATGGGATGCATGGTCAACGACTACAACACTGATGAATGAGTGTAAGAAGGTATGGTAAGAAAAGAGAAACTTGGATTAACTTTGACCGATTTGGATTTGCACATCAAGCAAGTGAGAAAAAGGAGCTATCATCACAAAAGCGAGCAAACCTCATTTGCTGAAATGATATTAAGAAGCGGTACCTTCTGGGTGACCTAAAAAGCTGCAATTTTTTGTGCTGATGGACATCGAAGCTGATACACTGGAAAAAAAATAATAATAACAGAATCATCAGACTCCGGATAACTCCGGAGCCGACGAGTCCCTTATCGGACCGAAGATCGCCAATAGGTCGACCGCGTGGGATTGGGTCGTTTGCCAATTTCAATTTACCTAAATACCCACATCTTCCAAACTACTGGGGAAATTCACCCTCGGCAGGATCTGTGCGATCCGGGCCGTTACCGAGCCGTACCCCGAGCAGAGAGTACCAGAATCCTGCCGGGTCGATTGCACGATTTCGGCAGCAAAGAGGCCTCCAAGTTCCCATTCGCAGCGCTATAAACCAATAATAGAAACACAGAAACGAGTTGGAACATTTAACAATAGGGGTATTTATTTACAATAGGGGGAAGGTAATACACAAAGAGCAGAGCTCTCACGACTATAAGAAATGCAAATTTACACACAAGCACTTCTACAATTCTACTTGAAGACGGGCCCACACACAGACACACACACACACAGAAATGGACCCCGTCGGGTCTTTACTGAAGGCTCCAGCTCGAGGAAAGGAGAGCTGGAGACCAGAGCCTGTGCTTGGACCTGTCCACCTCGTGTGGTCTTTGACGATCCGGCTCGGCGGGACTCGAACCCGCAACACGAAGCCACTCCAAGCACCAGGTACCACGCTCTCCAACGGGCCACGCACCAATCGACTAAGAACAAGGAGAAGATCAGAGGCGACGATGATCCAGGACCAGACGAACCAGCCAGCCGGTGGGACTCAAACCCGCAACACGATTATGATGACCACCACGACGACGACCTTTTACCACCAACGCTCCTGGCCTGGCGTTCCTTTTATTCCTTTTTTCTCCAGGGTCAAAAAAAAGAAGAAAAAAATCGCCATCTGAGGCGCTCTCCGCCCTCATTGGACGGGGTGTCATGGGAAAGTCGCTCTTTGTGGCAATCTCAACCCCATTGGCCGGGGCACCGTGGGAAAGTCGCTCTGTGGCAATCTCAGCCCCATTGGCCGGGGTGCCACGGGAAAGTCGCTCTCTGTGGCCATCTCAACCCTCATTGGCCGGCGTGTCATGGGAAAGTCACCTTCTGTAGCGTGATTGGACAAGGGGCACGCCCCTGCCTTCCTGGGCGGAGTCTCGGTCTGAGGCGATGGAAATCTCCGCCCACGTACATGGCCAAATGCATGTGGGCAATGGCGTTTGGTGTGTGAAGTGAAGTGAAGGAGATTTGTTGTAAACAAAACTCCGCAGCGCAAACATGTAATTCCCGTTAGACACAGGTGGGGGCTCTAACTATAAACACACACTTACCGATATAACTGTTTAGATCGTGAGCCCGGGGCCCTGAGCTCAAACAAACGAGGTACTAATATCTGAGCACAGGGGCATGAATGGAGTATCAAAAGACAGATAGAAAGTTATTTCTGCCAGGTACCACCCTCTGCGCAAGGACCCTGGTGACCCTCCAAAGGGGTCCTTAAAATTGGCTAGATCAAAAATTGGAAGTATCAGTTGGTATTACTTCCATATGATGCATATGACCAACATTACAACAAAACCACATGTGACAGACATGCCTACTACTGCAAAAGGCCCCCCAGAAGCCCCAACAAGGGCCCCTCAAAAAGGGGCTAGCTCAAACATTGGAGGTACTAGATAAAACCAGTTTTAAAATCATATATACATCCCACAGAGTGTAAAATGTCCATTACCAGACAAATTGTCTGCTGCATTGGCCCTACCAGAACCCCCAAAAGTGAGCTCCAAAAAGGGCAAAACATTACAGTAGACCAAAAACTACACAATTGGCATAATTTTGCACATTATGCCGGCACACCATTACCATAGGAAACATTTATGTTTAACAATTTCCTAACTAACAAATCCTAACTTCTCCGAACATTATTTTCTGAGTTCGGAGATGTTATATTAGGAGAGGTCAGGGAACATTAGAACTGTTATTACTTCTAAAGATTTCTGAGTTCGGAGAAGTTAGGAAACATTGGAACTATTTATGTCTTCGTATATTTGAGTTTCAGTACAATATGAGCCTGTAGTTTTTCCGAGTTTACTGGTTCATAGTGTGATACCAGTAGGCTTATTAGTATTTTGTAGTTCTTTTGTTAAATTGTTAAATATAAATGTTTCCTATGGTAATGGTGTGCCGGCATAATGTGCAAAATTATGCCAATTGTGTATTTTGGTCGACGGTAATGTTTTGCCCTTTTTAGAGCTCACTTTTGGGGGTTCTGGTATGGCCAATGCAGCACACGATTTGTCTGGTAATGGACATTTTACACTCTGTGGGATGTATATATGAATTTAAACCTGGTTTTATCTAGTACCTCCAATGTTTGAGCTGGACCAGTTGTATCAAGGGTCTCAAGGGCTTACTTTTGGGGGTTCTGGTAGGGCCAATGCAGCAGACAATTTGTCTGGTAATGGACATTTTACACTCTGTGGGATGTATATATATATATGATTTTAAAACTGGTTTTATCTAGTACCTCCAATGTTTGAGCTAGCCCCTTTTTGGGGGGCCCTTGTTGGGGCTTCTGGGGGGCCTTTTGCAGTAGTAGGCATGTCTGTTACATGTGGTTTTGTTGTGAGGTTGGTCATATGCATCATATGGAAGTGATACCAACTGGTACTTCCAATGTTTGATCTAGCCAATTTTAAGGACCCCTTTGGAGGGTCACCAGGGTCCTTACGCAGAGGGTGGTACCGGCAGAAATAACTTTCTATATGTCTTTTGATACTCCATTCATGCCCCTGTGCTCAGATATTAGTACCCCGTTCTTTTAAGCTCAGGGTCCCGGGCTCCCGGTCTAGTTCTATAAGGACCTTAATATTGTATGCTCATGGCTGCCAGATTTGTAACAATACAAGGGTCCTGCCATCACATATCAAGGAACTTCTTATCTGGTATGTCCAGAAACGCAACACAACACACACAAACCAAATGTCTGGCACCATTACCTCCTGTAAATTTCTTTCCTGACATTGTTGTTGTTAGTCTTTCGGCTGCTCCCGTTAGGGGTCGCCACAGCGGATCACACGTTATGATCCACATACCGATTTGGCATAGGTTTTACGCTGGATGCCCATCCTGACGCAACCCTGGTCACCTCTTATGACACAGGGATAAGGATTGGGTTTCGCCATGATTCCGGGCTGCCCTACATCCTCTCATAGCGCGGCCCAGCGCAGAGCTCCCGTCCTCAAGCGATCCTCCAACCCAAGCCACCGAGTATCCGGATTACAGGCGCACGCCACTACGCCCGGTGAATTTCTTTCCTGACATTGAAACATCAAATTTATAAATTTACAAAAAAATTATTTTTGATAAACATTCCCAGCCGTTTCTCCTGGATGGCGTTGCACATTTTCGAATAACATCGGCATCATCATCATCAGTGGTCGTTTTACACAGAATATATTCAATTGGCAGAATGCCTTTGGGAAATGTATAAATAAAAGATGTGACCCCCACACCCCACTCTTATATCCCTACTGCATTTAAAATTACCAATTCGTAACTTGAGATCACTTACATGTTGATTTCACGCTACATATTCACTTTGACCACCGATGGTCCATCGAAAAAAAACTTAACAGCGTTGCTTGACTCAAAGGGTCACTTGGCCATGATCAGAAGGACATTCCGTTGAAGAGGAGGCAAAAATAATTGCAAAGACGTGGCTGACAAGTCATCCATGTTGTGTGAATAGTCTATCAAGAACACCACTGGTCCTTTCAAAACCTAAAAGGACAAAACATAAGGTACTGTTAAGTGAGTTTTTTGGAAGCAACACAAGAAGCAAAATAAAACATACTGTGCTGATTTTAATGAAATAATAAACATGACAATTGACAAGTATAAAATGCTTTTAAATCCTTTCTTCATGAGCATACTGAGAGCAGACAGGGTTCTGCAGTCTGAGTTTCATTCATGACCCAACTATAAGCATATCATTAAGTCCTCGCAGCTGAGGAGAGAGACAAGCTGGGGGTCAGAGTTCGGATGGGTATCTGGCCGTCAGAGAAAGGGGGTATTCCGTGCTGTGGCACCTGACAATGGTCGCTGGTTTGGTTCCTAGTCGCATGTGTGGGACTCAAGATTCGTGGTGGAGCTCTGGTAGTGAATGGCCGGGGTCGCTCTTTCCTTCCTTGTAGCGGGCCAGCAGAGATGTTCGCCGCCTTCACGACCTTCTGCTCAACCCTCGTGACAGCCCTCGTAAAGGCCCGGTCACACCTTGACGTTTTAGCCAACGTATGCCGATTTTTGAATTTTTTTTCTAAAATGCTGGCACACGTTGAATACGTTATGGGTAAGTTTTGATAACATTGAGAGCACGCTGAAAAACACTGCCATACGTCGTTGTACGTTGGCTTTAAACGTTGTACTTTTCGGTTGTCCTCAATTTTTTTCATGCTTGAAATTTCACGACGTTTGCCGGCGTATGACTCACACGTTCCGCTACGCTGGCCACAAGTTGTATGCACGGTCTGCGATCGTTGACAGACGTCAACACATGCTACTTGTAAGTTAATCATAAGTTGAGACACGCCGAGGTAATGTTTAGCGTACCCGAAACTTATTTCTAACCTATGATTAACGTGTTGTTGGCACGTTACGCGATCGTTGCCACACATCGACAGACGTTACTTTTAAGTTACTCATAGGCTGAAAGACGTCGGTATAATGGATCGTCCTTGCGTCAGCGTCCACGGCCACGGCCAGGACACTTATTTGCAGCATTCTTCAAACTTTTCTTCGGCATGACGAGGATGTTCACACTTCGATGTCTAGCTTGGCTATGATTCCAATTGTCCATCGGCAGCGTCTATTTAAAATAGTCGAGTTTGAGCGTTTTAACACGTTCAGAAGAAACGCTTCAAATTTCAAAACCCCAGCGTCAAAAAACAAAGGCGAGTGACAGCAATTAAAATCGTTCATTGTAAACAATGAAAATAGCAGAGTGGTGCCGTTTAAAAGTCGTTGAGTGTAAAAAAAAAAAATCCAATTGTTGGGCGCAAGCGTCTACTTTCAATAGTGGGGTTTGAGCGATTTAACACGTTCAATAGAAACGATTAAAATTTCCGAGCGCCAGCGTCAAAAAACAAAGGCGAGTGACAGCAATTTAAATCGTTCATTGTAAACAATGAAACTAGCTGAGTGGTACCGTTTAAAAGTCGTTGAGTGTAAAAAAAATCCAATTGTTGAGCGCAAGCGTCTACTTTCAATAGTGGAGATGCAGCCATTTAAATCGTTGAGTGGCAGCTTATGAACCTACCCGTGGACACGCGGACGCAAGGACGATCCATCATAACCCACACCCTCCCCCTCACACTCACCTACTACTGCCAACATGAACAAACTACTACTACTACTAATACTAATACTAATACTGATACTGTTACTGCTGACATGGACATCGACTCAAAAAGGAACTTGAAAACACTGTTGGGTTCCCCTTTTATGAGCAGCATTTTTATATACCAATTCCCAAAACCGCTGGGAACACGTCTTTATATGACAGTTGTAAGCTAGAAACACATTCATTTTTTTTTTGTTGACCGGAAGACGTCATTGGAATACGTCTACATACGTCGATGTGTGTTGGGACTACGTAAAGAATTGGTTCAAAGCACGTCAAACATAAGTTAGAAATAAGTTTCGCGTAAAAAAGACATTACCGTGACGTGTTTCGACTTATGAGTAGCTTATAAGTAGCCTTTGTGGACGTGTGTAAGCGTCCACATATCGTGTGTAAAACTTATCCCCATCGCATGCGGAACGTGTGTCATACGCCGAGTACGTCGTAAAATTTTGAACATGTTTAAAATTTCTTGACGTACTCTACTTACTACGACGTATGATAGCGTACTTTAGCGTTGTACTCACGTATACCAAACTTACTCATACCGTATTTGACGTGCCCCAACGTTTTAGACACATTTTTCTTAGGTCGGCATACGCTGGCAAGATCGCCAAGGTGGGACCGCGATGTTGTCACTTCCATTTCTCTGGCAGTTATGATTCGAATCGTTGTGCGTCAGCCTTTTAATAGGCTACGTCACGACATCGTCGGCGATGCGTGCAACGCGCTATGCCGAAGTTAGACTATCGTTGGGCATCGGTTGTGTAGGCCAACAACAGGTTCAGCATTCGTTGGTATAAGTTATCTATAACACAACGAAACGTTCTGTGTCCATTACTAATATGTTATGCATACGACCAACTCGTTATGAATACGTCCGAATCTTAAAAAAAAACATCAAAAGTTCAACGTCAGCCAGCGTTTTACATACATTTTAATACGTTGCCATCGCTGGCTAAAACGTCAAGGTGTGACCGGGCCTTTACAACCACTGTTGCCACCCCTTCATAATAGGCTTCGTAACAGCAAAAACTCTGCTTTCAGAGAGTGCTCGGGGATTTTTATGGACCTCCCTCAGCGGGGTGAGGTCTTGGTGAACACACCTCGCTGTCCACCTTTGATTGGACAGGGTCCCACGGCATACCCTTCCGGGGCGGGTTTTCGGCCTTGTTTGAAGAAAGCCGACCCTCCTCCGTGAACCTCCGCGCGTGTTCGAGAAAGATCGTGGTGGTGAAACTGCCTCGAATATCCTCGGGAATCCGTCTCAGGCAAAGGTGCACTGTGGCCCATGAACCAAGGGCTGCAAGCGCGATGGTACCGTGGATCGAAATGGGCCAAGGGGTCATGCAGATGGAATGGTTGTTAGATGTAATAACCTAACTAAAAGAAATCGCAACGCATGCCTTTGATTCTCCCACTTGACAAAAGGAAGGGGATCTGACTACACACGTACTTAATGACATAACAGACTTTTCGGACATCTATATGTTGAATGCAAATGGTTTCCAGATATATATATATATATATATATATATATATATATATATATATATATATATATATATATATATATATATATATATATATATACTTTCGTGGCTTACATTTGGAGGATAAGTGTGTCTTGGGGCACCGATCAACGACAGACTTGAGTGCGGCATCGAATGCCTCCTTCACAGTGAGATCGCTTTCCTCAGTCAGAGCATGTACAGAGACCAGAGAAATGACACCAAAGGAGTGATGAATCCTCAGTCTCATAATACGCTTGTTGACCGGTGTTACCTTAATTATCATGGGAGTCAGCTTATTGGACACAGCTCCAGCAACCCCTTGGTCATTGTAACCATCAGAGCAACCAGACAAATAGTAGATGTAACCACCCGCAATGATCTCACCACTATCCGGTCTCCGAACCTCAGAGAGCACTGCAATACCAATGTCCAAACACTGGAGCTGAGATGATAGCAGAGACAGGTGATCGTCCTCTCTTAGGGAAAGGACATTCCAGACATCCACCTGAAGGGACCACCTCAGGTTAACCCAAGGAGACCCCCGTCTGGCAGACGAAACCTCAGCACCATCCTGGCACACACCACCGCAATCTGACCCAGGAAGGTTACCCCGTGCTTTTCATCCTATCATCAAAGAACGTGGGTCCTGAAGGCTTTGCACCAATCCCGTCATCCAGTGAGCTCTCCTGCGAAGGGCAGCAGCACAGGAGGTACTCCCACGGAGTGGGTTTTCAGTTTTCTTTGCGTTTTGCGGAATTAAGTGTTTTACAGTGGCCGGATTGCAAATCCTGCCACCAACCTCCTTCAGAGAAGTACCCAAAGGCAGTAGGACATGCAGACACAGTTGGGAACCAGATATGGATGGCCGTTGGCTCACAAGTAGCTCCTCCGGCCTTTGACAGGTTTTGCTTTGAATCCTGATGGGTGTCCATACACGCACCCTCCTCACCAGAAAGCCGGGTGGGGAAGCCGGTTTAGTCGCCGTAAACCCGACCATGAAACAGGTTAGTTCAGGTTTACATGATATCTGTAGCAAGTCACAGATCTGATTTGGCCTGACCTGACAATAATCGGACAGATCATACGACAATCGAGAATGTCAAAGATCATTTGGACCATCTTTCTTGAATCACACACCACAAATCCAGAGCTCCATACCAGACTGTCACTCTGAATGACGACGACATCTTGACACAAAGTGATGTGTTCAATGAGATGCTGATGTCACAAGGAAATTGAAGTTTGAAAAGCAATAAAAGTGAGGAAAGAAAATATAGTGAGGACAACATTGAGTGCTAAGACCGGGTGAAGCGTTTTATCTTTGTTTTGGATCGACGAGAGTGAGTAAAGGAAACGATGGAAAGAAAGTGGTTGGGGGTTGTTGTGGAGAGAATAGTGTGGGATGAGTAGTTGGTTGTCAGAAGCGATATGACTTCAGAAGCAACCATCAGCAGAGTAACTACCGACCTGTGTTTTATCCCATACTTTCTCCACTTTTCAAACCTCCATTCTCATTTGTCTCTTTGATAAGGAATTTCCAACTTCTGACAGTCTTAGAGCTAAGAACATTCTGGACAATTACTCCAAACATATAGTACTTGCTGCATATCTGTTCTCACTCCACTTCAAACTTTTCTAAATGCAATTGTTTTGCATAAAAAAAAAGTTTATTAGCAATATTTTTCCCGAGCATTCTGCTTACAATCACGTGTTTCTCAAATGTCAGTGCTGTGAGAACAAATGGGGTCAAATAAAGGGTAGTATCAAAGAGTCTGAACCTTACCTCGGCATGAAAGGCACTGCAGATATCAATCGGCTGACTGGAATGGCATTCTGCTTCTCTTTTTGGCAGCATATTATACATTTTCTTTATTGTACATTCTTTGTTGTCACTGAGTTCCAGAGACACGATCCTGTTTCATCCAAAGAGAAGGATAGTAACAACAATTGGGAAGGCGCACATAACTTTAATTTAATATCTGAGGCTTGTGGAGGAGACTGTACAAGTATCACTTCCATCAGAAGGACATAGGGACAAACAAACAACACGGGCTTTGATTCTGTAATCACAGCAGAGTTAAATGCGCCTACAAGAACGAAATGGTATTTTGGAGTGAAAGGTTTTTGAGAAATAAGCTTTGTGAAAAAGAAGAGGAAGACATGATGAAGGAGAAGAAGAAGAATGCTTCGGTTATTCTTGAAGGAGTAGTCAGGAGAGAGCAATATTAAAATGCATTTTAAGCGTTTTAAAAATGTTACGAAGAGCTTTTAAAGGAAGAAACATTTTACTAAATTAAGATTCAGCATGGGGATGTTGAAAAGAAAAGGGATGGAGAATGAAGGAAGAACCATGCATGGCAGATTGAGTTTGTTTTTTTTGGAGTGAAGAAGAGCTTTTGTTCTTTGTATTTTTGGAGCGAGAATGGGGGAAAGATCAAGCTGAGGGTTCAGGAATGATAATACTTGGGAGAAAGGGAAGAAAACGAAGCAATGGTGGGGGGAATCGAAGCAGAAACAGAAGCAACATGCCCATAATCCAAGCCCCAGGCGAGTCGGCCCTACTTTAAGGGGCTGCTGCACCTTGACGATTTAGCCAGCGTATGCCGACGCATGAAAAATTTGTCTAAAACGCTGGCACATGTCGAATACGTTATGGGTAAGTTTTGTATACGTTAAGAGCACGCTGGCATACGTCGTAGTACGCCGAGCTCATCGACAAATTTTAACATGCTCAAAAATTTTTGACGTATGCCAGCGCATGACTCACACGTTCCACATACGCTGGCCATAAGTTGTAGGCACGTAACGTGATAGTCTACACACGTTACTTGTAAGTTACTCATAAGTCGAAACTCGTCGAGGTAATGTTTAGCGTACCCGAAAAACTTATTTCTAACATATGAGTAACGTACTTTGAACCTATGTGTAACGTTTCTCCAACGCACATTGACGTATTTGACGTCTTCCGGACGACCACAGAAATTACTGAACGTGTTTCTAACTTACAGCTACCGTATAATGGCGTATTGGCAGCGTTTTGGGGAATTGGTATATAAAAATGGGCTTCACAAGAGGAACCCGTCAGTGTTCCAGACTCCATGTTTTTTTTTCTTCTTCGGCATGACAGTGATGTTGACACTTCAATTTCTGGTGCGGTTATGATTTAAATCGTTGAGCGGCAGCCTATGAATAGCCTACGCCACGTGATGGTCGACGATACGCTGCTACACGCTATGCATACGTTAGACTATCGTTGGGCATACGTTGTGAACGCTGACAACACGCTAAGCATTCGTTGGTATAAGTTATCGAAACGTTCTGTGTACCTTAAATACATTATGCATTTGTCCAACTCGTTATGAATACGCCAAAAACTTAATAAAAACATCAATACTTCAGCGTAGAAAGACATTAAAAAAAAATAAGCCGAAGAATGCTGCAAAGAAGTCTCCTGGCCGTGACCGTGGACGCGGACGCAAGGAGGATCCATCATCACCCACACCCTCCCCATCACACGCACCTACTACTACTGACATGGACCTACTACTACTACTAATGCCACGCTCACCTACGACTACTACTGACATGGACATGTACTCACCATGGAGTCTGAAACACTGACGGGTTCCTCCTGTGAAGCCCATTTTTATATACCAATTCCCCTAAACGCTGCCAATATCCATTATACGGTAGCTGTAAGTTAGAAACACGTTCAGCAAGTTCTGTGGTCATCCGGAAGATGTCAAATACGTCTACATACATCAATGTGCATTGGAGATACGTTACACATAGGTTCAAAGCACATTACTCAAAGGTTAGAAATAAGTTTCAGGTACACTAAACATTACGTCGACGTGTTTCGACTTCTGAGTAACTTACAAATAACGTGTGTCGACGTGTGTCAACGATCGTATAACGTGCCTACAACTTATGGCCAGCGTATGCAGAACGTGCGAGTCATACGCTGGCATACGTCGAAAAATTGAGCATTCTTAAAATTTGTCAACGTGCTCGGCGTACTTCGACGTATGCCAGCGTGCTTTTAATGTATACAAAACTTACCCATAATGTATTCAACATGTGCCAGCGTATTCAGCAAATTTTTCATTCGTCGGCATACGCTGGCTAAAACGTCAAGGTGTGATGGGGCATGTCGGTGATGTTGACACTTCGATGTCCAGTGCGGTTATGATTTGAATCGTCGAGCGGCAGCCTTTTAATAAGCTACGCCACGTGATCGTCGGCGATACGCTGCCGTGTGCTATGCATACGTTAGACTATCGTTGGGCATACGTTGTGAACGCTGACAACATGCTAAGCATTCGTTGGTATAAGTTATCGAAACGTTGTGTACGCTACTAATATGTTATGCAGATGTCCAACTCGTTATGAATACGCCAAGAACTTTAAGACAAAAACATCAATAGTTCAGCGTACGCCAGCGTTTTACATACAATTTGATATGTTGCCATACGCTGGCTAAAACGTCAAGGTGTGACAGCCCCTTTAACAAGGACTCAAATTCGACAATTCAATGCAACTTCATTTGGTTTGACATGGAAAATTGGACAATAACATGACCAGCAACGTTTTAAAGGAAATAAACAGTGTAATACGATGAATCTGGTCTGGGAAACTGCTTTAATGAGATGTTGGGATTAGTTCTCGAACCAGCATCACAGATTAAGGCACCCGGAACCCATTATGACAGAATCAGTGATCTCACATCCACAAGGTCCTGTTGTGATTTCAATGACAGGCTAATTATCTGTTAAACACACCTGTGATTCTTGTATTTTTTTTTCTTCTTGGTCTTTTGTTCTAAAATCTTGGAAATATGTCCCAGGATGGAACTCTTTCCACAACCCTCGTTTCCTTTGTAAACAAGAATATTTTGGCTGGTGGATGTCTTTTTGAACTCCTTGAAGCTCTCTTTCAATATTTCCACTCAGTCCCTGAGGAACAGTGACACAATATATGCATTAAAAATTGTCATGTTCATTGGATGTAAAAAAAAAACCCAAAATGGTGAAGATTATAAGGTGTGTGCAAAATTCCGAATGTGGAGGATGAAAATTGAAAATATCGACACGATCAATTCTTCACATGCAGGCAACCCCATCTGATGGCAACCTGCAGTCCCTCTCTGCAAAGCTTGGAACCATTGTATATCTGTCATACCAAGAGCCAGGACCCAACATCAGGCAATCAGGCTCATCTGTGATCCAAATTCTCCAGCCTCTCACTGTCTGAAAAAGGCTGGAAAGAGCCAGTCAGTGTCTGGTCCACATTATAATTTCATTCCTTCCTTTCCTTCTTCCTAAAGGAAGGAGTCCTGATGGCCATTGCTCAATAACTATACGAGGTCCGTCTAAAAAGTAACGGGACTGACTTCACAAAAATATTATTCCAAAAAATATATTGAAATCAGAGCTTGTCCCTTCAAAATAGTTTCCCTCTTGTCTCACATACTTGTCCATACTCTTCTTCCATGCTTCGATACACGCCCGGATGGATTCTTCTGGAATCCTCCGGAGCTCCCTCGTCACGGCCATTTTAATGGCCTCCACATCAGGAAATTGGGTCCCATTGATCACCCCCTTGAGCTAGGGGAATAGGAAAAAATCACAAGGGGCAAAGTCTGGCGAATACGGGGGTTGCTCTAGAATTGGCACGTTCCTCTCCACCAGAAACTATCGGATGCTCAGGGCACTGTGAGCAGGGGCGTTGTCATGGTGGAGCACCCATGCGGTTTCCCACAGATCCCTCCTCTTGTCCCGGACTGATCTCATGAGGTGCCAGAAGATATCCTTGCACACGTATTGATTCACTGTTTGACCCTGTGGTAGAAACTCGAAGTGGACGATGCCCTTGATATAAAAAAACACGATGAGCATGACCTTGACCTTCGACTTCGACATCCTTGCTTTCTTTGGTCTTGGTGGTGACAGACTTTTCCACTGACGACTCTGCCGTTTGATCTCAGGATCATATTTGAATATGTGCATGGCTCACAAAGTGGGTACACGTATTGTTACACAAAGGGCAAAAAAAAGTTTGGGGAAACATGAAATGCAACCCATTATGTTAATCTGCATGTATTCAAATAGCTAAATCTAAATTTTTAGACCTGCAGCACGTCCGGTTTTAAAGTTACCACTGAATATATACAACACTGTAAATACACATGCGAATTTCGAGCTTGGCGTCAGCGTTATGTATGGAATCGGATGAAAAAAACAACGTAAATATTATATTTTGGGATAAGAAACAGATAATTTTTACTCTGCCTTTTTAAACAGGCTCAACATGTGACAGGAAAAAGAAGAAAACAACACATTTTGAGAGAGTCCGATGTTATAAATTACGAAGAAAACACAGACGAGTTGAGTAGCAAAGAAAGCCACACTTGTAAGTGAAAAATAACGTTAAAATCGAATCTATTTCTTTCGAACTTTTGAAATAATCACTTTAAACATGAAAAGAAAAACATAATTATTACCTCTCAGATCTTCACGAAGCACCAAAAAAATTCTAGCGTTGGTTATAATGAAGAATTATCAGACAAATGCGAGTCACCTCGTTCGGCTCGGCGTCCTCACGCTGGATTCGTACCTTACGGCTTTCGCAAAGACACGGACATGAAGACAAACGCTGCGCTCGGCGGCGAATGGAAATGTGCTGACACACTTACAAATGACTATTATATCCATCAATCAGGGAAGTTTGCAAGACGACAAGATTTTCTAATGCTAGCGTTATTTGCGTCCGACGAGAGATGATGATTCGTACATAACGGGACTGACACGAAAATCAAGATGGGATTACTTGCGGTCCGAATTTTAGTTTTCTGATCACAATTTTGATCTATATTTTTCTGATGTTAGACTCTGTCATATTTCCAAGAAATTAAGGGAGATTTGGAATAGAAATCATAAGAAACATTATCAACACTGGACTCCTTATTTTTCTCTATGCAGTGGACACAAAGCGTTGTGTATGAATCCATTATTTCATCAGATAGGGTGGATGCCAGAAAACCCGAATAGAGAGACAGAACATCATCAAAACATAAAAGAGACACTAAAGTTCACATTCTGAGTCACCACACTCAAAATAACTGTCACATAAACGTACAGTAGAATAAAATTTTTACCAATCAAACTGTAACATTTCGAAGGTTACAATACCCATATTCTGTTGCTTTAATTCACCTTTAATAAAACAGGGAAATGGAGCGTATGATATTGCCGGTTTCTAGAGGTTCCCCAAGATATCCACTTTCATTTCTGACCATTGATGGTTTGTCTGAGTACCTCATAATAGTTTTATGTGGAATTTCCCACAAACATACCACAGCATACCCACTTTGTGAGCCATGCACATATCCACGATTCATCGCCAGTAATGACTCTCCCGAGCAGGTCTAGATCGTCCTTGAGGCACTCGATAATGTCTTGACAGACAGTGACTCTGCTGTTTCTGGTCCTCGGACTACAGCTTGGGGACCATCTTTCCGCACACCTTGCGCATTTCGAGATTTTCAGTGATGATGCTCCAGACAGTGTCCTTGTTGATGGAAAGTTCCTCAGCAATCATCAGCACCATGAGTCGATGATCTGCGCACACCATCTGCTTCACACGCTCGATGATGTCAACCGTTCTGCTCGTTGAAGGTCTTCCAAGCCATCTTCCATTCAAATGCCATGTACTGTACGTGACATCATTTCTTCCCCGTAGACTTGCTGCAGCATTGTGAAGGATTCGGAAGGTGTTTTGCCAAGCTTGGCAAGAAACTTCAGATTGGCTCTCTGCTCACGACTCATAGCGCGACGACTCAGACGAGACAATGTGTAAAGCACGACCTGTCACAAAATCACACTGAATACAGTCAACCATCCCCAATCATATATATTGCTGGAATGTTGTGAAAGACTGCCGCAACTCGTTCATTCAAGTTGTGTAAGTGGAGCACACAGCAGGCTCAGTCCCATCACTCTTTAGACAGACCTCTTATCTTCAATTAAAAGTCCAAAATCCGTCCCTTCCTGTTCCCACCCTTTCTGGATTATTCCTTTCAGCATGAGGACTTCTGCCCTGCCATTGTGGAGTGGTTTCCCAGCCAGCTCAAATGCCTTCTACAAATGGTCCTGAAGTCATTAGTGCTTCATTCCTCGGGAAATATGGTCCAGTCCTATCCAACACTTCTCTTTCACAGGCCTGTCTTGGAGAAGGAAATTCCTACCCACTGGCAGAAGGTCAGTGGATTCTCAATTTAATGCAAGGTTACGTCTGGCCTTGCTTTTACTGTACTGCCCTGCTCTACTTTTGCCCAACCCAAACCACCCAAGGTCTCATGCGTTCCTTGAGAAACTCTCATCTTTTCAAGGTCACCTCACAACATTTCAATGCTTTTGAGTGAAGCCAGAATTCAAGAAATAATCCCAGCAAAGTGACCTCATCACATTTCGAATCTTGTGTGCTCCTTCCTCTACCTCATGATATTGGAGCCTCTTTTGGCCCAAGATAATTGGCATACACAGGAGACCGATACTCTCACATGTGAACCTTTCTTTCCTTTCCTTTGATATCTCCTTTGTACGATTGCACACTTTTCATGCCAGCATTCAAGACATGCTCAGGTCTTGTCAGAATATCCTCTCAAATGCTTTGACATGTCCTTGCTTTGCCACTCCAGTTGTATCATTGACCAATATGGATCATTGTTTCCAACTATTTCATGGCCAGTTGCTATGTCACGTGCTGGCTGAACCTTTGGCCTTATATTCGCTTTTACTGCGATTATCAACCTCGAACATGTTTCTCGACTGTTATCCAATATTATAAAAATGTAAAATAAATTATATCACAAGACCATAACAAGAAAAAGAGGAATCAGATTGCAGACCCTGATCAGGATTTATTTTGTGTGGATTGTATTTTGTGCGGCGTTTGTGTGCTGGTGGGTTCTATGATTAGTAAGAGACAAAATGATAACTGCCACTTTATAACTGCTGGCAGTGATGACCAGGTACCAAGACGTTCTACTTCAACACAACCACGCATTCATTGGATACCTTACCCTGACCCATGACGTTTATTATTCAATTTAATTTAGAATGCGATGAAAAAAAATTAAATTAAAATCAAATGGAAGACCAAATAGGTACAGTCCTGCATTGGAGTCATCAGAAGGAACCCAAACAAGCAAAAAGCAAAAATGAAGTCATCAGGAGGAACCTTGATAGGATTCACATTTCAGCTGCCACTCTTCTACCCTCTAACCTATTCAGGCACAACCAAGTGAACCTGATTCAAAAAAATCAAAATACAATTAAAAAGAACCCAGATCAGAAACCATCTGACCTATGATGTCATATGCATGAACCTTTTGTTCCTCATGGATCGGAGGTTATACTTGAAAAGTTTCACCCCGATCTGTTCAGCCACGAAGATTTTTGAAGGTATTTATTAAAAAACAATGTGGCTGCCAAATCACGTGACTGATGAAGTCACCAAATTTTTTTTCTGTGGACCATTTTATCCGTAGATGACCCTCAAAAATTTGCATGTTCAGATGTGGAGTTCCACATATGCAATTATGGCATCATAACGAAGGCAGCGCTGACGTCATAAAAATCACACTTATTCCGCATGAGGAGTACTTGACGTGTGCAAAGTTTCAATTTTTTTCTTTGGTGCAGTTTCAGAGATGGAGATCCAAAGTTTTTCTATTTTTCAACATGCCTGCCATACCACATGACCTCTGACATCATAATTATCCTAAACATTCTACATGAGTCGTCGCACCTATGTTGACAATTTCGTCCCAATCCGACAAGTGGTTGCGGAGAAAAACATGAAAGTTCTGTATGGATAAACAAACAAACAGACAAACAAGAAGACGTCATACAGAGCATGACACTTGCAAAATCCATAAAACAAATTTGACCTCAAAAATAATTGGTGGCTGAAATAAATGACCAAATTCCTCTTCAAATTTCAAGTGAATCAGATGAAAATTGACAATTTTAGAAATTTGGCACATGTTGACCTTTTGGCCAATGTTGACCTCCAAAATAATTGGTGGTTAAATTCAGTGAACCGACATATATATATATATATATATATATATATATATATATATATATATATATATATATATATATATATATATATATATATATATATATATATATATATATATACACATACATATATATATATATACACATACACATACATATATATATATATATATACACATACATATATATATATATATATTGTTGCAGAAATGACCCTTAGTGTGTTATTAAATATAGGATTAGCCCAGATTCAACATTAAATGCATGTTTAGCCAGGTTGTTCGGTAATTGGACGTTACATGTGTGTCGGGAGATGTATGAGGCTGTTCATTGTTCGTACGGTGGTGGTGTACCGAAAGGTTCTTCTCCTTCTTTCCCCTCTCTGAACGAGTCCCCGCCCAGCGCTCTGAGAGAGAGTGGCCTCGAGGAGCGAGCGCCGGGAAGGGAAGGTGGAACTAAGAGCACTGAGGTGGGGCGTGATCGGCTGTACAAGGGATGGCTGTGTCTGTTTGCGATCGGCTTTTTGTGAAGAACGAGCCGAAAGAAAGGCAAGGAAGGGACTGCAAGAGGTCTGTCTGCCATCGGCTGGAGGAGAAACTGCTAGTGTCGGTCGGCGATCTGCTGAAGGAGTAACTGAACCTGAGGGATAGTCGGCGATCTGCTGAGGGAGTAACTCGCGGTGCGTGTGGTCGGCGATCTGTAAGAGAGGAACGGCCTGAACCTGAGGGTCGAGTCGGCGATCTGCCGAGGGAGAAACTGAGCTGTTAGTGAGGATTCTGCTGCATAGAAACGACTAGTAGAGGCTGTAATCTGCTTCGAGAGGAACTGGCTGCTGTGTGAGTCGGCGATCGACTTTATGAGGTCAGACAGGTTCAACCTGCGTCTAACCACGGAGCCTCTGTCCTTACTCACGGCACGGGCCGACACATCTTGTGGTCCCATTGATCTGCCTGCAGAGCCCAACACCCCGATTTGGCCTAACCTGCTGAACAGACCAGGCCCGTACTTGTATACTGGACCTTGTGAAAAGCCAGCTGGAGCATACCATAGATCTTTAGTCTTGTACCGTCGACCTTACGGGGGCTGAACGCGCTGAGGCTGCGTGCATGGGCGGTGCGACAAAAGGAGGACGACGCCACCACTTTGCCACGCTGCATGCTCGAGCTGGGTGCTCAAATCCGTTGACATCGCCATGTCACGAGCTGCATTCGTGCCTTTGACACTTTTCCTCTCGTCCACGAGGCATCACCAAGTACTCTGTGTCTTGTCTGCATGTTGTCTAAGGTTTATCTCGCTAGAGTTCCCTTCGAAACCCATAATCCGTAGCTCCCTAGTTAAGAACGGGTTATAGATTAATTATAACATTGTCGTGAATGCTTTGCTTGTGTTGTGTTCCCCAATGTGTCCCCAATAAATCTGGCTGAGTTATACGAGATTTGCCACCTTGAATTTATTCGTGCCATGCCGAGGAACGATCCGCTCGATTTAGATATAAAACCCAAATGGGCTTCGGACTGGCAGACTCCGCTCGGTCTCTGACAAATCCAGTCTGTAGCCAGGGTCTATTCCCCCAGCTGGCATGGCACAGGTGTAATTTGGTATCGTGATCTGAGGCGCGTAACCCGAGACCTGTGCCGAGCCAGCCGGCGTTATAACCCCGGAGACAGCGGTGCTTTTAAGTGACGCCGAATCTTCAACATTTGGCTGTCAAGAGTCGGGTGCGAATCCCGACACCGCTGAATCCTTAACAATATATATATATATATATATATATATATATATATATATATATATATATATATATATCCTCTTCAAATTTCAAGTCAATCGGATGAAAATTGAGGATTTTTGAAATCTCACCTAAGTTGTTGACCTTTGGCCTATGTTGACCTTTTGACCTCTAAAATAAGACTTCTTTCTTGTGACAAACTCCACCATGTGGTGAAGTTTCGTGAAGATCGGTTTAAAATTGCGACCTGTCGGCGACAGACAGACAGACAGACAGACAGACACACACAGACAGACACATAAAGAGGAAACCTTCCATGTGCAAAGGATCTGCTTGGGAATACAAATTTTAGCAATGGGATCAGTTGTAAGTTTCAGTAGTAGACTCTTCAGTCCCTGTCTCTTTTGCAAAATTTACCTTCCTTTACCACAGTCCATCTGCTGCTGTTAAACATACTGGAGCATTGAATATGCCTCCTTTGAAATTTCTTCCATCATCAAAAATGAAAAGCATCACAATGGAGAGCAGGAAGAGAAGGTACTTACTGGAACCTTGAAAACTCTGTGCATCATTGTCCATCAAGTCAATCCTGCAGAAACATTAATAGGCATGAACATGTATTTTCTCGAAATTATTTTCTCTCAACTAACTCATTTACATATATTTCACATAACAGAAATGGTTCATTTAACAAAACCAACCTGGGCATTGTGTAGCCTGCTTCGCTTTTCCATGAGCCCGTAAACTCAAGATACCCTCTTTCCTTTAACTGAATGGATCAACGTGTAACCATCATCCATCCCAACTCTGTTCCTCATCTGCAGTAATTTCAACTGTTGCCATGCCAGCTGGGTGGATGTGAACTGTGCAAAAACAAGCCAGGGAATTGCAGCAAAGGCCTTCTGCGACTCTGTGGGTCTGACTCCATCTGCAAACCTCCCAACCTGAATTTCTGCAACAAGTCTCCCTCCTGGAAAGATGGCGTTTCCATCCAAAATCTCCTGTTCCTTTTCTGCCCTTTTTGGCTTTTCTGAAAGCCCAAATATCTAGTTATTGGAAGGGAGCAACCTCAATGATGCAGAATATGGATATTTAAAGAGGCCAATTGGCATGGAATGCAATCTGCCCTCTAATAAAAGGGTTGGGCTACCATCACCATATGTCACCTGATATTGATTCCGCCTGGCAATACTTTCACAAAAGCCTGCTTTCTCCTATATACTGGTTTATCCCAACCAGCCTGCCGCTATCCTATCCTGTCGATCCTCTTTGAACTTGTACTTGCATTGTTGTGGTTTAATCTTTGCAAACCAAGATTATTGCTTTGTTACACAAGTCGTATCTCACCAACTATCACTGGTTCCCCTCCTTAGGTAAAGTTCCTTTTGGCATTTCATTTTTCTCGGACATTTTTGCTACCTTTCAATGATGACATGACAAATAATAAAAGAGAAAAATGTGATCGACATGTGATTGTTAACTTTCCTCCAAGACATTTTTTGGGTAGTCGATCCAGTGGAAAAAAAAAAAATCCCCCCCCCCCCAATTTTTTTTTTTTTTGATATACCCTTATTATCAGTATTTCCGTCGATATGTTTGTCTGTCTGTCAGTTGGGTAGTCGATCCAGTTGAAAAAGAAAAATTCCCCCCCCCCAAAAATTATTTTTTTGATCTACCCTTATCAGTATTTCCGGCGATATGTTTGTCTGTCTGTCAGTTGGGTAGTCGGTCCAGTCGAAAAAAAAAAAATTTCAAAAATTTTTTTTTTTAAATTTGATCTTCCCTTATTATCACTTTTTCCGTGGATATGTTTGTCTGTCCCTCTGTTCGGTCCAGTGCTCCGTTAATACAATGGCAATTTCGATGAAACTTGGTTGGTAGGTTCATACCATGACCTAGTTGTGTGCAAATGAGAACCGTTGCTATGGACACCACCGTTGCTTAGCAACGGGACTTTGAAATTTTTGAAAAATCATAAAAAAATTATTTTTTCGAAAATCAAAAATCGGGCCACGAGCGACTGTGGGCAGTACATTCAGCCATATTGTCAAAAATTTCCAGCCGGATCCTATGAAAATTGTCGGAGAAGATAGACTTTGAATGAACCCTGGTCGAAAACAAAAAAAAAAAAAAAAAAAAAGTTCGTTATATCTCAGAGACTATGAGTCAGATATACATGAAACTGGTATGGTAGGTTCATGGTATGTCCTAGTTATGTGTGAGAAAGAACCGTTGCTATGGACCCCTCCGTTGCCTAGCAACGGCCGAAAAACCTCTAAATGTGGGGGTATTTTAACGAAAAAACAATCTGCAGCATTAACCCTTGAAGCGAGAATCATGAATTTTCTTGTGCTTAATAATCTTCAGGTCATTCCCCATCGAACTGGCCCATCGCGTCAAGTTCTATTGGGTAGTCGACTGCCCATGTCCGCCTACCGGCTTGTTTGTGTGTGTGTAATGTCACAACATCACGAACAGTTCTTTGTTGTTACGTACTTGGTCTGAGGATTTACAGGAGTGTCTTTTGTTTTTGGTTTCCCTTTGAACAATATTTTCCACATTTTGCTGAGTTGAAAAGAAGAAGTAAACAGCAGTTTGTTGAATATGATGAGGAAGATTTATCCAGAATAGTCAAAACCAAGATAAATGGTACAACTTAAGTTTAAAAAGAAGAGAAAACATTATTACCTGAACCGTTTAGAAAAGGAAGCATTTTTAGTTGCAGTATTTGTTGTTCAGAAACTCACTTCTGGGTCCTGTTCAAAAAAGTAACTTTCTTCATTTTTTTCTGTGATACTGGAGGGACCACATCATCTTTTTCTTTGAATGTGTATCGCTTTGCTGAAAAAGAAAATAAATCGACATTATAGTGCAAATGTGTGAAACATGTTATCTTTTTCAATGAGTCTTTCCTTTCAACAAATGTTCCGCAACACAACCTCCCTTCACATGCACCAAAAGAGAAAAATGAACAAAGGTTCCAACGATTAAAAACCAAAAAAATTAAAACAAGCATTTACACATGGTTTACCTCATCTGCAGTGGTAAAAGAAGTTGAATTTATTGTAATTATTCAAAATACATTGCAACTTTGACATTTGTTGGCACACATTTGATTTCTGAAAAGAGACGAGTTAAAAGTTGCAAAATATGGGATGCATGGTCAACTACTAAAACACTGATGAATGAGTGTAAGAAGGTATGGTAAGAAAAGAGAAACTTGGATTAACTATGACCGATTTGGATTTGATCAAGTAAGTGAGAAAAAGCAGCTGTCATCATAACAAAAGCGAGCAAACCTCATTTGCTGAAATGATATTAAGAAGCGGTACCTTCTGGGTGACCGAAAGAGCTGAAATTTTTTGTGCCGATGGACATCGAAGCTGATACACTGGGAAAAAAAATGACAGAATCGGCGAACAACATCCATAAATGAATAAATAAATGAAAAATTGAATGCTGTTGAGCGACCTGAGACAATGGGGAATCCATTGTTGCATATAATGTTCGTATGCTTGCACAATGTGTAAGCATACCCCATTCTAAGCTCGTTCCAACCACTGGCTCACTGATATTAAAGTTTGGTACTTTCCGGGTGACGTACAAAGCAAAAATTTCACAAGCCAACGTACATCGAAGCCGATACAGCCGGAAAAAAAAATCACAGAACCATTGGAAAGTGTCCGCAAATGATAATAAAAATAAATGAAAATAAATGATTCAAAAAAGTAAATGCAGGTGAGCGACCGGAGACAATGGGGGAAGCAAGGTAATTTTGCATGCTGACAGACATCAAAGCCGATAAGCGAGGAAGAAATTCCAGAACCATTGGAAAGCGTCTGTAAATGAAAATATAAATTTATGAAAAAAATTAATGCATGTGAATGAACCCAGAAAATGGGGAAACAGTCCATTGTTGCATATAATGTGCAAGCGCACCCCGCAATTTTAAATTGTTGTGGATTTCCGGCACTCCGGCGTGTGGGCGACCGCCTTTAGCTAATTGCAGCCACACACCCACCGACCGTGGCAATCCAGTCGCAGATTTTGGATCAACGCCGAAATCCAGCTACGGGTGTGTTTTTAACCACACCACAACCTTGTCAATGCTCTGCCCGCGCTACAGAGTCGATTTACCTAATTATTTGCGCGGACAGACTACCGAGAGGTTGTACCTCAATGGGACCTGCTCGGAAACGGGCCGCTTTAAGCAGCTCTTTCCGTCTGCGATTGCCGAGCGGTTTATTATCGCCAAGCCCCGTTGGACCCGATTATCTTATCGGTGTTAAAAACCAGCTAATATTCCGAACGCAATTATGGCAGTTCAATGGAGGAAGGGATGCAACGAGCAGGTGAACATTCAAACAATGCGGACATTTATTTGTACATGCACATATGCAAGCAAGGCAATGAATGGGGGTAAGGGACAAGACATGAGCAAAAAGACCTACAGCCGTTGTCTATTATCATTTACATGCACTTATAACAATTCTCAACTGAAGGGACAAGGCACCACAGACTTCCATGCAAAAACGCCAGAAAAGAAAAGGGAGAACTGGGCCCGTAGGCCTTTAATGTTCCTCGGAGCTTGGAAGACCGAAGGAGCTCCGTG
Source organism: Eptatretus burgeri (assembly GCA_024346535.1). Classification (NCBI taxonomy): domain Eukaryota; kingdom Metazoa; phylum Chordata; class Myxini; order Myxiniformes; family Myxinidae; genus Eptatretus; species Eptatretus burgeri. Next base: position 26,215 of record BROF01006266.1, read on the forward strand.
AGGCCGTGCAGGTTACCTTGTCGCCCTGGAGATGACTCGATGAGTCTTTTGGTCAGCGACCCTCCGTATATCTCGTCGTCAACACGGCAGCTGGTGTCACGGCGGCTTGGTTGGTCCAGGCCTAGCCGTGCGGCCTGGTCGATCGGGCCTGGCCGACGACGACTCAGGAGCGAACGGGCCTTGCTCTTTTGGAGTTGATGCTCTTTTAAGAGCCCGCTCACTCCTCAGCGTCGCTCGGACCGTCCCGGGCCCCGATCACTTGGGACCGTTATGCCGCTGGCTGGCGACTTCTCTCCAACTGGCGCCCTCTCTCCGGCTGGCGAATTCGCTGCCGCCTCCACCGACCAACAACTCTGCACTGCACTGCAGGCTTGACTCGACTGGACTCCAGGCTCCAAACTCCACCGGACTCCAATGACCGAGATCCACTCAACAACCGAGCTCCACTCCGAACTCAACTGGTTTCTCGGCGTTTCAGCCCGGCCTTTTATCGGGTTCGGGGGTGGTGTTTGGTCTTTCACCTTCGACCCTTCACCCCCGGCTGGCTCCGCCCTTTCAGCATTCTGATCCGATCTTGCCAAACGCAGACGTGGTAGGAATCACCGGCTTTCGCTCCAACGAGGAAGTAGTCATGTTTGTTGGCGGAGATGTTGTTCGTTTGTGGATGCCGTTGCTGGCGAAAAGATGGCGGCACCGTGGAGATTATAGTGAGGAGACGTTGTTCGTTTGTAGAAATGGTTGTTCCTGAAAAGATGGCGTTGTTTGTGGAGATGATGGTGAGGAAATGTTGTTCATTTGTTGAAATGTTTGTTGTTGGTGAAAAGATGGCGTTGTTTTTGAAGATGATGGTGAGGAGATGTTGTTCGTTTTAAAATAAAGATAGCAAAAGAATAACAGCTAACTCAAAGGTGCACAGCCCGGTTTACGAATAAATCCCGTTATACATCGGTGGGGAAATCTAACCTGGACACACACTAATGGACATAACTGATCTTTGGGGAACCTGAATGGTGATCTGTGAATTTCCACAACCG
>BROF01006267.1:7013-30760 GCA_024346535.1 Eptatretus burgeri
ATATATATATATATATATATATATATATATATATATATATATATATATATATATATATATATATATGTGTGTGTGTAAGTAAGTATGTATGTGTATATCTATGTTTGTATGTTCCTGAAATACATCCAAAACGGTACATGATAGTGCAAACATTTTCAGCCCACCTTACTTATCCTTCTCCTGCGGTGTGCAGTATCAAGTTTCGTTCAAATCGGGCAATGAAAAAATTTATTATAAAATCAATTCCAGATTCAGTCAAGTACTCTTCGGGAGTATTTGATCAATGCAAACAACCTCAGCGGTATAGTTCGCTGGAGCTATCTTTTTTTTATGATTTTTTTTTCATCAACCGCTGTCACAACGGGAACCCAACGGGTTCACGGGTCGTCTCGTATAAATTGAAAATAGGACCACTGGCTCTGTAGCTTATCTGGGCCCTGGCCTAATGTTGTAACCCAAATTTGGTATAGTATTGTGACAGATGGGTCTGGAGAAGAAGATTTTTGAAGGAATTTACTCAGTCCGCCATTTTTACCTTCATAAAGTCACGTGACCCAAAGTAGCTTTGCAATCCTCGTTACCAGATAGGAGCGGAACCTTGCTGCCAAATTTCAGCCAGATCGGACCAGTGATTTGGCCGGAGAAGTTGAAATAGGAGACTGACGGACAGACAGACTGACCGATGGAGGGTGAACGATGCTGATACCTAATCTGGAATTTGAATTCCAGATAAGCTAATAATATAATCCCGTATGCTCCAATTTTCCATCGAATGCAATACCTTTTGGCATATACAATGGTTCAATATTTCAGTGTGGACCCAAAGACCTCTGGTATGCTCATCATTATGAAAAGTCCTTTCAATATGCACATTCGTGGTGACACCATTTGGCAAGGCATTGCATCAAAAAAGTGCGTCGATAGACGTAGAGCTGAGTACCCCATCTGTCAGCATTAGCTGGTGCATGTCAAAGATCCCACGGTGTCTTTCAGAAAAAGTAGGTGAGTTATCGCTGGCACCCTGAAATAAATTCCAAATTCCAACCCAAGATCGCTCACCATTGAGCAGCTGGATCGTGAAAGCCTTGGGCCAAAATCTTTTCCCGGCCGACCCCACAATAAGGTGGAAATAACTGCAGCGGTTAAACAAGAAGTAGCACTAGATTTGCAGTGAGACCAACATTTTTTTTGTTGTTGGTACAATATCAGTTCCCTATATTATTATTGCCAACCCTATTATTACGAGCTCATGGTTGTTTACCTGTTCTCTATCCTTCGTAATTGCTGAGTGATGATCAAGCAAGGAAGCAGTTCATACTTTGTTATGACTAGTTTGGCATGTACTTTTGGTTTTAAAGACTTTGGTGTGACTGGACCGGCCATGGGGTTCGAACTGCTGACCTCCAAAACTCAGAGCGGACACATGAATCGGAACATGAACCTGCAGTTTAGCAGTACTTTGGCTCAGAATTTGGCAAATTATGTGGAGCCTCATCCCGAGTGCATATGCGCCCAGCACACAATGGAATTGCTTCGGTCTGTCTGACAATCAAACAAAATTGAAATCGAACAGGAAACTTTCTGTTTTTGGGGACATCATAAAGGACACAAACAACAGGCACAAATAACGAATTTAACGTGTTAAATAAGGTGGTGTGGAAGAGGGTGCATCAGTGGTGATAAACTTCCAATTCAATGTTAAAGGGAATGACAAGGAAGCTAGACGGAGGAGGAGGCCATTCGGTCGTCATGCTTGTGCAACACCAACACCAGACTAAATATATCTGTCAAAATGATCATGCTATTTCATTGGGGAATTGAGGGGAGGAGTGGGGATGAGACAGTGTGGCACAATCAGGGCTATCCCAAGCATGCTAAAATATAAAGAGGGAAATACATTTAAAAAAATTGTTTCAGCCGTCGAGTCGACAGATCTGTTGCTATCCCATGCCACATCACCCCACCATGTCGTCGTTTGCCGGCGTCATCGTCACCGTTGTGGCTCGTCTATCTTGCCCCCGTTGGTGTCTCAGCAGCACACCATTGAGCATCGATTGCATGGGTGACTGCCTGGTGCAGTAACCTGTTCTTTCCGCCGGCTTCCGCGGTACTTCATCTCTTCCACCTGTGAACGCTTGCACTGATTCACCCTCTCTTTGCACTCAGCACGCCATTTTGACCTGTCAAGGGTGAGGGCCTCAAACTTGGTATCTGACATTTCACATCGTTTCAAAGTGGCCTTCAACTGATCTTTATACCGCTTCTTGGGGGCACCAATGTTCCGCAGGCCATCAGTCAGATCACTGTAAAAAGGGCCTTTGGAAGTCACACATCACCCATTTTGATGATGTGGCTGACCCACTGCAGGTGAGCTTCCATGATATAGGCCACAATCCCTCACATGCTGCAGCACTCCAGCACCTCTGTGTTTGGCACGCGATCCTGCCATTTCACACCTGCAATCCTTCATCGGAAGTGCATGTGGAAGGAATCTCGCTGCCGGTAAAGTGTCCAGGTTACATAATTGTAAAGTAGCACTGTCAATGCGACGGCTTTGTGGACTGACACTTTGGTGAAGAGATGTACGTCACGGATATTCCACACCTGTCCACAAGACGCCAGAAAGCAGATGGCGCCTTTGCTATCCAGGCCGTAATCATGGCATCGCCAAAGCAGTCATTCGAAACCATGCTGCCTCGGGAGCAGAATTTGGGTACCTACATTTGCTTTTCGGAGACGACAGTGACTGTTGGTACGGCATACAGCACTCTGGGTTTCGGCTACAGCATCACTTCGGTTTTCTTAGTTGAAACACAAAGGCCATACCTTGTTGCTGAACGAGCAAAACAGTCCATCAGGCCTGTGCATCAGCTTCGGTGTGTGCTGCAAGCACACAGTCATCGGCATGCATTGCTGATCAGCATGTGCCGAATTTTCGTCTTAGCCTTAAGGTGGCCTCGGTTGAACATTTTGCTGTCATACTGATAGTTAATGCTAATGCCCTTGCCACAGTCATTATAGGTGTTGTGCATCATTGCAGAAATCACAATGCCAAGAAGCAAGGGTGGAAATACACATCCCTGTTTGACCCCATTCTCGACACTGAAGGCAGTCGCCTCTTGTCTACCTTCCACACCATGGGCCATCGTACCATCGAGAAATGAACTAATGATATTCACCAGTTTCTCTGGGCAACTGACGCAGGCCAGCAGTTTCCACAGTCCTGTTCGACTATCCAAGTCAAATGCTTTTGTCAGGTCCACAAAGACCAGGTGGAGGTCCTTGCACTGCCCCCTACATTTTTCCTGGAGTTTGCACGCGGCAAAGATCACGTCGACCATGCCCTGGTTCTTTCTAAAGCCGCATTGACTTTCAGGGGTCACTTCCTCAGCTGGTGTGTTTATTCTGTTGATGATCACTTGTGTGAGGACTTTGCCTGCGATGCTCAGGAACGATATGTCTCTGTGATTGTTGCAGTTGGTTCGGTCACCTTTTCTTTTGTAAAGGTGGATTATCGTTGCATCCTTAAAATCCTGCAGCACAACATCTCTCTCAGATGGTGTTGAATAAGTGGTGAATTCTGTCTGTCAGGTGGTTTCCCCCATGTTTAAAGATTTCTGAAGGAAGACCATCAGATCCAGGGGCCTTTTCAGCTCTTCAGCACTTTTATGGCTTTTTCGACTTCCTCCAGTTGAATGGGGACACTGAGGTTGTCCAGTGTAGGTCTTTGCGGGAGTTCATCAATGACAGCATCGGCGATGTCAGATGGGCAGTTGAGGACCTGCTCAAAATGCTCTGCCCACCTCTGTACTATCAGTATCAACTCCAATACTAAGGAGTTTCCGTTGGCACTGCGAACAGCGGCTGCACCGTTGAAGCTTGGGCCATGAACCGCTTTGAGTTCTTGATAAATTGCTGAAACATCCTTATTGTTTGCTGCCTCATGCAGCCATTTGACCTGATCAATCCACCACTTGTCCTTCACCCATCCGATCCCAGCCTGGGCAACTGATCTTACCTGCTGATAATGTTACTTCATGGCCTGGCAGTCTTTGTTGTTCACCCATTCCAGATGTTTGCTGTGTCGATCAGACAGGGTAATGTGGATTTCCAGGTCGTTATCATCAAACCAATCTTTGTGCCGGTGTCTTTTCTTGCCATGTGTAGTCAGAGCTGCTTTCCGTGTTGCTTCCTTCAGTTTCTGCCATTCTATCTCGACGTCGGCAGGTGCATTATACCCATTGATTCATGATTATGGCTCTGCATTGATGTTTTGTTACAGTAGTGCCCTGTTATCAGTCTTCAGTTTTTCCATGTCCAGGCACGGTGTTCTTGACGACAACTTGGCGCAAACTCTCGGGGGCATATTGAGTGCAGTGATGACCTTGACCAGCCGATGATTAGACCAGGCCATTGTGCTATGAACTGTCCACGTGAGGTGGATGTCTGCTTGATCCCTTTGCTGCACGATGGCCTAGTCAAACATATGCCAGTGTTTGGATCTGGGGTGGATCCACGATGTTTTGCTCCTAGCTTTCTGTTGTAAGATGGTGTTAGTGATAACCGGTTCATGCGCAGCACACACACTCAGGAGAAGCGATACGTTGACGTTTTCCTAGAAGACTGCAAAGCCAACTCCTGCCTGGTGTGGCTGCGATTCTGACTTCCCGATCCAATAGAATGGGTAGCCGGCTCTAACCTCCGCAAGCTGCGATTTGTCAGCAAGACGCGTTTCACCGAGTTCCGCAAAGTCAACATCATGTTGGCTCAAAAAGTGGGCAACGATGCTGGCTTTTCTCTCTGAATGGAATTGTCGCCATCAGTCAATATGCAGATGTTCCAGGCTCTTATTACAAAAGTAATTGAATAATCAATAATTATTTAAACAATAATAATCATAAAAATGTTGTTGTTTGTTGTTGAACCTGATCATGACCATCTGTTGTTTACCTTGCATCCAAGCTTAGCGTCTTCTGCAAATTTGGAAAGCCTAATCTTCATCCCACTATCCAAATCATTTATGCAAATAATGAATAATAATGGTCCTAGTACCGATCCCGAAGGTACCCAACTACTTACATCTACAGCCCTTGATGTTAACTCAGCCTGGAAATTCTTCCACAGAAACCTGCTCTCATGCACAGACTCATCCCATCTTGTCTTCAATTATCCTATTCTTCTTCCCACCAACGGTACACTGAATCCTGTGATGAGGCAGTTGCTTTAAAACAACTTGCATTCTCTTCCTGGAAGGCAATTCTGACCGAATGAAATTTCGGTGCATTCCAAAAAGTCTGCAACAAGTGCGTCCACTCTCAGGAGAGCCATAAAACAAGACCTGTCCAACATCAAGAATGAACTTTCAAACTTGTCTCCCTCCTCTAAAACCTGGTGGTGCCTTGTTAAGTCTGTCGTTGGTGTATGCTCCCCTTCCATCCCTTCCCTTTCTTCAAATGGCACCATAGCCGACTCCGCTCGTGAGAAGGCAGAGTTCCTCAATTCTGTGTTTGCCTCCAAATCTTGTGTCCCCAACCCCTCAGTCTCTGAACCCATCACTCCCTGTCATATCCATCTGCTTCTGGCCTCTGTGTCTTTTGCACCTGAGAAGGTGGAGAAAGTTCTTTCAACCCTCGACTCTGACTCTGCAACTGGAATGGATGCTGTCGGCTTAAGTATCCTAAAAGCCTGCTCTGCTGCTGTTGTGCTTCCTCTCTTTTCGATTTTCACCCTGTCATTTGTGTGAGGTCATCTTACATCTGCATGAAAATCTGCCAAAATCACAGCATTACATAAAAACGTGTAAAATCACATCCTCTTCACTGCAGACCTTACGGCTTACTTCCAATCATCAGCAAGGTCGTGGAATCCATCATCACAGTTGATATGAAATCATTCCATTTTTATTTTTGTATACCTTGTCGAGGCTCGAATGAGAGCGAACACATAACACACAGCAAGGGGGGCATGGGACAAGAGGGGCGGGAAAGGGAAGGAGAAAACAGTGGGGAACAGAGACATTAGGAAATCTGTGGAAGGGAGAGGGATGGGGCGGAAAAAATGGGGAATACAAGATGGACATTACAGGGAATTTCAGGAAGGAAACAGGGAATTTGAAGGAGGTGGGTTTGTGGTGGATTAAGGGGGTAAAAAAAATCGAAGTTTTGAATGGGGGAAGATAAGAGGTGGTGGTGAACAGCTGTTTTGAAGGCCTGGAGGGAAGAATGGGATTGAACAAAGTGTGGGAGTTTATTCCAAAGGCGGGAAAACAGAGGAATGGATGAGTGAAGGTGAACAGTAATTCTTGATTTTGGTAGTTTACCAGAAGTGGGTTGCTGGCGGACCTTGAGTGCCCTGAGGAAATATGGGGGGAGGGGATATCACAGACAGTGCAGGGGGGGGTGAGACCAGAGAGGAGATGGTAGAAGACAGAAAGACCACAGACCTGCCTGCGGTGAGAGAGTGAGAGGCCCAAAGACTCAGCCTCATCACAGGAGATACCAATGATCCGAAATGCCTTGGTTTCCACAGCGTGAAGCTGAGAAAGGTGAGAGGCAGGAGCACCAGCCCAGAGGGGATAGCAGTACTCCATCAGGCTGCAGACAAAAGCTTTGTATGTGGTTAGGAAATCAAGTGGGCTGAGGGAGGACTTTGCATGATGGAGGATTCCAAGTCGGCGACTGGCTTTGGAGGCCAGGTTGGAAATGTGGCTTTCCCAGGAAAGATCATGGCAGATAGTGAGACCCAGAAGCTTGAAAGAAAGGACTTCTTCCAGAGGATTGTTGAGAAAGTATATGGGGGGGGAGGGGGGTTCCAAATGGCCCTTTGGGAGAGACAAAGTGAGAGTGTGAGATTTGTCCGGATTAAAAGACATGTTCCACCTTTTGGACTAGTTTGTGATTTTACCCATATCTGCAGAGAGTGAAGAAGCTGCTGCTTGTCGGTCTGAGTGATGCCAGATGGTGCGGCAGAGGGTGGAATCGTCAGCAAAGAGATAAAGCGGATTTTCCAGAGAGTCGGAGAGATCATTGATGAAAACCAGAAAAAGAACAGAGCTCAGAACGCTGCCTTGAGGAACTCCAGCCTGGACAGGAAGAGGGGATGATCGACACAGCAATTTATCTCCAACAACCTCCTCTCTTATCACCAATTTGGTTTCAGACCAGGTCACTCCACCTTGATCAGGCTGCTTCCCCTCACCCAACAATGGATGGAGTCCTTCAATATCAGACATGAGATCAGGGCTGTCACTCTGGACATATCTTCTGCTTTTGAAACAGCCTGGCATCCTGCCTTGCTCTCCAAACTCTCTGCCTATGGCATTCAAGGCCAACTCCACACATGGTTTACTGACTTCTTCAACTCTCGTAGCCAACGTTTGGTTCTCAACAGAATTCTTTCATCTCCTCTCCCTGTCAAGGCTGGCGTATCCCAAAGCAGTGCTCTTGGCTAAGTCTTATTCCTCATCTTCATCAATGATCTCTAACTTTCTGGAAAACAACACTTCTCTGTTTATCTATTTGCTGATGACTCCACCCTCTGCCGTGACATCCCCCATCCTTCAGACAGGCAGGCTGCAGTCTATTCACTATCTTCAAACCTTGAAAAAAAAAAAATCACAAACTGCTCAAACATGTCTTCCAGTCCTGATAAATCTCAAATTCTCAATATCTCTCCGAAAGGAACATCTGGCAAACCCTCCAATCTGCTTTCTCAACAATCCTCTTGAGGAAGATCAGTCATTCAAACTCCTGGGTCTCACGATCAGCCATGATCTTTCTTGGGCTAACCACATTTCAACATTGGCCTCCAAAGCCAGCCACCAATTGGGCAAACTCCATTGTACAAAGCTTTTCTTGGCACACCTGAACTCCTATCCACCTACAAGGCTTTCATCTGCAGCTTCATGGAGGACTATTCTCCACTCTGGGCTGGTCCCCTTTCCTCACATCTTGCTCAACTTGATGCTGTGGAAACCAAGGCCTTCAAGATCATTGGAATCTCCCACACAGAAGCTGAGTCTCTGGGTCTATCATTTCACCATCACAGACAGGTCGGTGGTCTCTCTGTCTTCTACCACCTCCTTTCTGGTCTTGCACCCTCTGCTCTTTCTGTGCTTTATACACCCCCCCAGGTTTCGGCAGGACTCACGCAGTTCACCATCAACCCTCTTCTGGTGAAACTACCTAAATCCAGGATCACTGCTCACCTTCACTCATTGGTTTCTCTTTTTTTTGTCCCTGCCTGTGTCAACTTCCACATTCTCTTCAATCTTATTCTTCCCTCCACAACTTCTAGACAGCTGTTCACCACCATCTGAGATCGTTACCAATCCAAAAGCATGATCTTTTCTACCCTTATGAAGCCCACCCAAATCCCTCCTTCTTCCAATTTCCCAGTTTTCACTCCTTGGAGTTTCTTTCTGTATCCATCTTGTCCTCCAGACATGTTTTGCTTGCTGTTTTTGTCTATTACATCCTGATCCATTCAGTGTATTAGCTCTTCCATGGGCCTCGATTATGTATTCAAGGAGAATTGTGTTATTCATGTGACCACTGTAGAACACAAATTGCCGTGTTTGCACTTCCACAAACCTTCAGTTTAGAAATACTTGGACAAAATTTCACACCATCTTGAGCAATCAAATTTGCCATTCACTCTCAGGGTGAAGCTGAATCTCATGTAATGGTGAGATTCAGCCAAAAATGGCAGCACCTAGTGGTGCACTGACAGAGCGACTTTCATCCAAAAGATCTGTTTATTTCGGGCAACTTTTTCTCAAAGATCATTCCAAAATTGTCAGTTTCTCCGAGAAGAGTTGGCACAAACTTCAGCTTTGGACTGTTCCTTTTGACACCTGTTTGTGGTGAGGATGTTGAGGTCGTGGAGAGATTCACTTACCTTGGCAATGATATTCATGTCTCTGCTGGCTGTGAGTCAGAGGTCAATAGACGTCTGTGTCGCGACTTGGGAGTCATGGATTCACTGGATAATGGGGTGTGGCACTGCTGGTACCTGTGCGGGAGGACGAAAGTCCGAGTCTTCAGGCCCTTGGTGCTTCCAGTCTTGCTCTATGGATGTGAGACTTGGACTCTGACGAAGGACCTAAGACGGAGACTTAATTTCTTTGGTACCAGGTCTCTTTGGAGAATCCTTGGCTATTACCGGTCCAACGAGTGGTTGCGAAAAGAGAGACTCGGATGAGATTTGTTGCCTGCATAGTCCGTGAGCGTCAGCTGCAGCTGTATGGACATGCGGCTCATTTTCCTGACGCTGATCCTGCTCACCAGATTCTCTCAGCGAGGGAGTCTCGTGAGTGGAGGAGGCCAATGGGCCGACCACGTGCCTCGTGGTTGCAGCAGGTTGATCGGCATCTCAAGGATATGGGGATGGCCAGAGGGAGGCCCCTAGAGTACCAGCGGAAAGTGGACACAGCGACGCGCTGCTCTGTCGCATGCTCCCATACCTGACCTGACCTTTTGACCCATCGGCTTCATATGGTTCCCATCACACCTGTTTTTCAAAGTTCACAAACTTAGGTAATATAGATTGTGCTCAGAAACACAAAGCAATATTTAAAAAGACCCTTCCCATGTTCTTCTTCTCCTCAAGACTGCGCAGGGTCAGGTCGATGAACTCAACGCTCTGATTACCTCTGCCAACAGTGGTGGATGGAGGTTTTGTTTTCACCCCTGTCTGTCTGTCTGTCTGCTTGTTTGGTTGTCTATAACCTTTTGAGATATCCTGTTCACAGACAAACAGGTGGATTCGGCCAAAATTTGGTGGACACGTGTGGTGTTTGACAAGGACAAATTGATTAGATTTTCGGGAAGCTCCAGATCCGGAAAGTATAATTAAAAAATGATTTCTCACCATTGAGAGATAGTCCCAAAATGATACGTCGCATCATGTTTCAAAACGTTATGGACGGACTTGGACAAAACTCTGTGGGCAGGTTTGGTTTGTGACAAGGATGAAGTCATTTGATTTTGGTGAACATCCAGATCCAGACATGAGAATTTTTTTTTTATTTTGCAGTGATTTTTTTTCACCATGGAGAGATGGGGCCCAAAAACGATATGTAGCATGGTTTCAAAAAATTGTGGACAGCTTATGACAAAACGAGGTGGATGAGTTGGGCAGGTGACAAGAACAAGGCAATTATATTTTCGTTAAGGTCCGAATCCAGATCCGGCCTTTCGGTCAGTGGGATACAAAATGTAAACTGTTCGGCCTGTAGCTGTAGGAGGTTAGCCTCTACCGAGTGCTGTTCTAGTTGTTGTCTTCAAACTCAATAGTTCAAACCGAGGCTTGTTGTTGATTTCAAAGTCGACTCAAGAATTGTGCCAAATCTTGTAAACGAGTGGGTTATGGAGTGAATGACTCAACTGCACTAATTACAGATGCGAATTTCCTCGGAGCTGGTGTCAAGCGTTGGGCATGACTGCCCTTCCTTGCATGACAAAGGCATTTAGCATTCAGAGCCAGCCAATAAAACAACCAGGTTTATAGGTTCCCTTAATTTGGGATGCAGCCGGAGGACATTTCAATTTTACATCAGTATATCTTGTCATCAGGCAGTGTTCGAAATTTCTGCATTTGGTGCTCGTGATGTTGAGAAAAGTTTGATTTGTCCATTTTTTTTTTCTGCAAATGCTTGTGCTGGGACTTTCCCGACCCATGGCTTACATTTCTTGTCGCCCTGGGGAAAAAGGCGCGTTTCATCAATGTGGTGTATATACCACTTCGTTATGTCGGGCTTTCACTGTAATCCCCAAGTCGATCTTTGTAAGAAGATTATTAACTTGTTCGAGGCTTGAAACATGAGTTTCCTTCGTGAATGGAGCAGGCCTTGCTTGCTGAGCTCCATATTGGCTGCTGACAAGAGAGCAGGTGCACATCTCAAGTGTTTGTGAAACCATGGACGTGCCACTATTGAAGTGTTGGTATAACCATGGACATGCCACTATTGAAGTGTTGGTATAACCATGGACGTACCACCATTGAAGGGTTGGTATAACCATGGACATGCCACTATTGAAGTGTTGGTATAACTATGGACATACCACCATTGAAGGGTTGGTATAACCATGGACGTGCCACTATTTAATGTTGGTATAACCATGGAAGTGCCACTATTTAATGTTGGTATAACCATGGACGTGCCACTATTTAATGTTGGTATAACCATGGACGTGCCACTATTTAATGTTGGTATAACCATGGACGTGCCACTATTTAATGTTGGTATAACCATGGACATGCCACTATTGAAGTGTTGGTATTACCATGGACATGCCACTATTGAAGTGTTGGTATTACCATGGACGTGCCACTATTTAATGTTGGTATAACCATGGACATGCCACTATTGACAGTCCCGAAAGCTTGGGCTGCTATTTGAGTTGATCGAATTTATTATTTATTAGAGGAAAAAAAGATTTGTGCGGAGATTAGATTTTGTGATTAAATCTTTAATATTCCCAACAGCATGTGCTTGATGTGAGTTTTTGAGTTGCATACCTAATATTCCTCATGATAGTCCCTTCTTTTCCTTTCCTCTGCATTTTCCTCCTTTATTGTTTTCATACACTGTCCTGTACAATCAACCTTTGTCTTTTTGGCCTCCTCCTCCCCCACCAACCCTGAAAATAATATCCTGTTTGGGGTTTGCTGACCTGTAAGCTTTTTGTAATTACCTCCGCTGCGGAAGGTGGACAGAGTGTATGTATGTTTCCACCCCTCTTTGGCTGTATGTCTGTCTGTCTGTCTGTCTGTGAGCAGGATATCTCAAAAAGTTTTGGATGGATTCAGACAAAAGTTTGGGTGTTTGACAATGACTAATTCATCGATCCCGGCACAGATTCTCGAATTTTCAAAGTGATTCTTCACCTTTGAGTGATGGTGCCAAAAGCGATACGTAGCACAATATCTCAAAAAGTTGTGTTCGGATTTGGACAAAACCTGTTCAGGCTTGGGGCCCACGAGTGGTCCACGCCACCGTTATTGCTGGAACCCCAATAAATCTTATCGAAACATTTACCTGTTAATGAAGCACTGTAACACCTGATACCTGCCAGACGTGAAATAACTAATCGTATCTAAACAGCATTACACTCCATCAGACCACTCTGCGACAGTTCGGTCACAACATGCTCTGAGCCTTCTGACAAATGCTGTTTATAAGTGATCTGCCTTAAAATAAATGATTACATTGCATTGAATACATGAAAAGTTTCAATCCATTTTTCCATTTCAATCACAATTAATGACAATGCGCCCCCCCCCCAAAAAAAATGGCGTCATAATCAAGGATCAATGCACGATATTGAAGCCATCCGGACTGAATTGCCACTTTGCTTGGGAGTCACCACAATAGGGTGGCTGACATTAGGCTGACAAAAAAGTTATGGTCCTGTGAATTAGTCTTGGGAAGCAGAACAGACAAATGCCAACGATCCCATGATACATGGATGTTGTGACGTGACAACACAGAGCAGTGAAAATTCCAGTTTCAACCTGGGACTACCTAGCTCAGCACTGTGCGGAGTTGCTTGCGAGATACTAAAGGTATCCAGACATAGAAAATGGGAAAGTAGTCTTTATAACAATTGGAATCGATCTTTATCGGTGTTGCTGATGATCAGTCATGCTTTTATGAAGGACTCGCACCCACAACGTCGCTTCACCTCCTCCCCTACTGCGATGAGCATACATCTCCCAACATTTGTCTTATCCTGTCTTGTGCGCCATTCTGGATAGAGTGTCGTTTCTCCCGAAACAATTTCTCTGGCGAGGGTTACAATGCTAGATGGTTCGTCACTCCAACGCAGGATACTCTTCAGGGTCCAGCGATTTGGAATTTGGCCAGGGTGCCAGCATTAACTTGCCTACTCTTTGGGAAGGACACAGTGGGATATTTAACGTCCGCCAACTAATGACACGACTGCCAGGATGGTCGAGAGGGAGACACATTTTCCTGTAAGCCGTCTAGCCTGGGTTCCAATCCTGACCCAGCTATAAACTGCCATCCTGGTGTTTTACAAGCAGGATTATTACCTCTGCCACCAAAGGTGGATGGAGGTTATGTTTTCACCACTGTCATTTTGTCATGATATTCCAAAGGGTTATGGATATCTGGATTTGAATGTGATGAGGATGATTGGGGCCATTTGGGTGATGGGGCCAAAAACGATATCCTCGGATAGCATGATATTTCATAGCATTGTGGACGGATTATGACAAAACTAGGTGGATGAGTTGGGTAGGTGACAAGAACAAGGTGGATCGAATGTGGTTCAGGTACAGATGCAGATCCAGCCCATCAGAGGGCTATAAAACAAACTGTTCAGACTGGCAGAGGTATGCACTCTACCGAGTGCCATTCTCGTTCATCAATGTGTCCCTTGGATGGACGTTAAATTTGGCATCCCATCTGCCGGCTTTGGTCGGTGGATGCCAAATTCCTGCCCTAAATACTGCTGGAAAGGCAATGGCAAGCCACCGAGTGTAACCCTTGCCAATAAAGTGCTCCAGCAGCTCCGGCACTCTGTGAAGGCTATGGTACATCAGAATCATAAAACTGATGCCAGTAAATGGGACACCCTGCTTATCATTCTTCTGAGGGATGGCACACACACACACACACACACACACACACACACACACACACACACACACACACACACACACACACACACTGATGTATTTCGCTGCATGTGCAATACCAGGTGACGGTCAATAGTTGTGTCGATATTATTAGGAAAAGTTTGATGAGCACTGTTTAAATTCGAAGGGCACTCGGTAGAGCGCTTACATCCTCCACATCATGCATGATCCACGAGAACATATCGGGCCCAATACATTTTTGAAATACCATGCTATACATTCGTATTATATCACCGGGCGTCGTGGCGTGCGCCTGTAATCCGGCTACTCGGAGGCTTGGGTTGGAGGATCGCTTGAGGACGGGAGCTCTGCGCTGGGCCGCACGATGAGAGTGTGTAGGGCAGCCCGGAATCATGGCGAAACCCAATCTTTATCCCTGTGTCGTAAGAGGCGACCAGGGTTGCGTCAGGAAGGGTATCCGGCGTAAAACCTGTGCCAAATCAGTATGCGGATCATAACGGATGATCCGCTGTGGCGACCCCTAACGGGAGCAGCCGAAAGACGAACAACAACAACAACATTCGTACTATATCGTTTTTTGGCCCGATCTCTCAATGGTAAAGAATCACTTTAAAAATTAAATAATTCACATATCCAGATCCAGATTCGAATCTTCAAAATCGAATCAATTCGTCCTTGCCGCACACCCAACATGCCCACCAAGTTTCGTCCGAATCCGTCCACAACTTTTTGAGATATCCTGCTCACAGACAGACAAACAGACAGGGGTTGAAACAACGTCCTTCACCTTCGATGGTGGAGGTAATAATCCAGGGATAGACAAGGTAGAATATATGTGAAAAGGACACAATGGTCGGTATAAGTTAGTGATGAGATTGAGATTTTCCTTTAACCCTTAACCCTTAACCCTAAACCCTTACCACCTTTTAATTTTTATTTTTTACAAAGTTTAGGGCTCAAAATGCAAGTCTCATACGCAGACAGACAGTAGACAACACAAGACTTGCGTTCAGACAAACGCAGTCACTGATCTTGGGGGAAAAGTAACTTCCCAGAGCCGGAACACCCTGGATGCCGATGGTCCCCTCGAGCGGCAGTGCTTATCTCACTGTGGTCAGCAGTCACTTTAAAGGCGAAATCTCCCTCCCCAAGGGATACCAACCCACGGGGCTTATCCGTGCTCTATCCTCTAAATGCTGAGTGTCAAGCGAGGAAGCAGCAGATCCCATTTTTATATCTTTAATATGACTGGGACAGGGTCAGAATCAGACTCGGCCAGGCTCGAATCAGAGCGGACGTCAGAACCACAACACCATTACTGAAATTAATCCAACCACAAATCCACTGTCAAATCGCTTCTCTGTTCCATAGTATGTATGTACTTCCACATAAGAATGTTCCTTCTTATTTTTATTCGTCTGTCGTGTGCAGTGCATGGCCGCAAGTCGCATCGCTTGCTGAGGGTTTAGCTGTGCAACTGATGCAGTGCCCCTGCAGGTTAGAGCAAGAATTTGGAATTCTGCCAGGGTGCCGGCGACAACCCACACACACTTCGCGAAGGACAAGAATGCTGTCATGGGATTACACTCATTCATAGTACGTAGAGATCCACAACTACCATAATGCCAACTCAGGCAGCAGAGTGTATGCTTCCCACATGCAACATGGTTTAAGGTGAGTATGATACCTTGATAACTACAACTTCTGTTAAAACATGCATATAACCACCACGTCGACTGACAGACAGGAGTAGTGAAAGGCCGTACTATCTAATGAAAACTGCACAATGGAGGTTAGTATTGTTCCAGACCTCGTTTTCACTCCGTCCATATGCACAGGTATCATCAAATGATCAGTGAACCATTGACAGCAGGTTCTGCAGGACACAGATGTGTTTTTGTTTGTTGGGGGGGGGGAGTGAGGACATAGTTATGTCCAAAGGGGTTATGTTTTCACCCCTATCTGTCTGTCTGTTTGTCTGTGCACAGGATATCTCAAAAAGTTGCAGATGCATTCGGATGAAATTTTGTGGACAGGTTCGGTGTGCGACAAGGACGAAATGATTCGATTTTGGTGAAGATCCGGATCTGGATCCGACTACGAGAATTTTAAAGTGATTCTTCACCATTGAGAGATAGGGACAAAAACGATATAGTCCTGTATAGCATGATATGTCAAACATGTGTTGGGCCCGATATGTTCCCGTGGATCAGGCATGACGTGGTGGAGGTATGCGCTCGACTGAGTACCCTGCTAGTTATTTTAGTTTTTACTTGTTCTCTCCATTCCCACTCCCATTATATGTGCCCTCGAGCTCTCTGCTACTCGGTTCTTCATGGACTTTGACATTCGCATGCAAAAAAAAAAGTTTTCTGCCCTGCGGAAATAAAATTTAAATAACATCACCTGGATCAGCTTTCTGTCACATTTACATCCAAATTTGAACTTCACTTCGGCTCGGCCAATTGTTGGACCGGGGTCCAGGGGTCACGTTCGCTGAAATCCGGGGTCACGCGTTCTGGCGACGGGAAGATTTCCCTTTGTCGTCTCCTCGATGAGCCTCGTTACCCGAACACTGCCCTGTGTTTTAATGCCAAGGAGCGATGGGTGAGTTCTCTCGTGAAGGATGTTGTCTTGTCCTGATTCTAGGAAAACTGAGCCCAAGATTGAAATTAAATGAAATTGTACGAGGTTAAATCGAGCTGGTTTAAAGAGTCCATTTTTGGAGCTTGTTTGTTGTTATGGAGTGACTGTTTCAGGATAAATTTGGCCTTGGTTGGTTACACTGAACTTGGCCAAGTTTAAACTGATCCTCTTTCAGTAGGCTTGGGTTTAATGCTGGCAACATCAGTTACAATGACCTTGTTTGTGTGTCTTTTAAAGGTTGTGGTCGTTTTCGACTTCGTATGTCTGATGATTTTCGCGTTCAACTTATGTATGATATATATATATATATATATATATATATAATGTGTGTTATTCTTCTTTCAGCTGCTCCCGTTAGGGGTCGCCGCAGCGGATTATCCATTATGATCCGCATACTGATTTGGCACAGGTTTTACACCGGATGCTCTTCCTGACACAACCCTGGTCGCCTCTTACGACACATGGATAAAGATTGGGTTTCACCATCATTCCGGGTTGCCCTACACCCTCTCATAGCACGGCCCAGCGCAGAGCGCCCGTCCTCAAGCGATCCTCCAACCAAAGCCTCCGAGTAGCCGGATTACAGGCGCACGCCACTACACCCGGTATGATATATATATATATATATATATATATATATATATATATATATATATATATATATATATATATATTGTCTGAACAGAGACTTTCTTATAACAAAAGATGTCTTCACATTGGTATATATATATATACATATATACCAATGTGAAGACATCTTTTGTTTTAAGAAAGTCTCTGTTCAGACAAGTGACAATTGATAAGCCTCCATCCAAGCAAGAATTTAATTACTTGTTAATGCATTCTCGAACGTATTACTAGGATCACTCCTTTATGGCCCCGATTATCCTTGTGGGGAGGGAAGGGGGGCATCCGTGGATGGTTTTGATGTCAAGTCTTTCAAGAACCGGCTGGCCAGGCATGTCGTTCGATCATGTGATCTGGGTAGGAATTGAATTTATTCAGGGTGTCGGCCATAACTCGCCTACTCTTCGAGAAAGACCCTCGTGGGGTGTTTAACATCAACCGACCGATACTAGCAAATGGGACACCCGGCTTAACGCCCACACGGGGGATGGCTAACTTTGTGACGTAACGCTCCACCTGCGAAGCACCGGTCCAGCAGTTTATATACGGTCGGTTCGGGAATCAGACCCAGGACGGACAACTCAATACGTGTGCGCCATTTTGTCGGACCCCATTCTATGATGAAAACGACACCAAACAAGATGTCCTGGCCAGTTCTTTAATGCCGGATGATATGTTTCAGGTGTGAATGTTTCAAAGAGCAAAATATAATTAACTCATCATAAAAGGCTTGAAATGTCGTCTGTCAGCAGTCAGGGTGCTTGCTATCTGTGCTGTTTGTGAGAGGCTCGCTGTGGGCAGCAGTTCAAGCTTAGAACCTCGCCTTGGACTTCTTTGATCCGTCAATGTTCATGGGATTAGATTTCAAAGAAGTTCACAAGTTGATGTTCGCCTGCTGAAGACATGAAAGCTGAATCATGCGATATGTTAATTGGATTTTTCACTCTTTTTAACCCGTTCTTGGGAAAAAACGTCAATGGAGAAACACATTTGTGCAATCTTATGATTAATATTTAAATTTTTTTTAGTGGCATATTTGAAGGGTATGCATGGATATATTCTGCAGTACGGTACCCAGGGTATTGTGCTCACATTGCATAAAAAAAACTCTTCCCATCCAGAGACGTATGTCCATGTTGTCGGGATATCGTTGCTGTTGTTTTGTGAAACCATTCCTGCCACATTTTGTAGGTTTTTCAGTTTGCGTTGCATGATCCTTTTAGTGTATGATCTTGAGGAATGGGGAATGAGTGATGCGGTGGAAGACCAGTGCACGTCCTTCACGACGTACGGCCCGCCTAATGGCCATCATTAAATCAACGTGCTGTTGCCAGCAATCTGGCACCTCATGTGGACACAAGATTTTTTGATTTAAATCATCATTCAGCCCACCTGCCAGGTCACTGTCCATAGATACCATCCTCATTTTTCATCCGCACCTCTCACAGTTCCTCGTAAACACGGCACAGTTATCCCCCTGTCCCTCTTCCCCCCTCCTGCAGGGATGTTTTACACCGTTATATGGTTCTTCTACACCCAGCTCCCACACCCCTAAGCTCCCTCTCTTAAGCTATCAGCTGGCTTTCCTGCAATCCATCTCTCAAAGGGGTTTGGAAAGGTTCGTATAAAATTGTGCTCATCCGTAATTTACATCCTGTGAATTCGGCCTTCCTTGAACAACATTGCATTTCTTTCCACGTCTCCACTGTCCGCCTCTTTGCTATCACCGATGTATCTGATCGTAAATTAGGCCATTGACAGTGGGCAGCAGTAGCCGCAATGTTGCGCCGCGCTCTTATCAACCCTTTCCAGCGTTGTCTTTGGTCGGTTCAAATTGTCGGAATTTTTGCTCTTGATTATTACAGTTACAGTTAGAGGTCTCATGTTGATCGATTAATTTGTCGATTTATTTTTCTATCAGTGCATTCCGATGAAGTGGTCGATTTCTTTGGTTGCATCGTTATGGGAGCATCGCCTTCCCCCTATAAATTAGAACAGATGCACAACAAACTTGAAGGGCACTCGGTAGAGCGCATGTCTCCGCCACGTAATACCTGATCGACGAGAACATATCGGGCCCGTTACATTTTGGAAATATCATGCAATACAGGACTGTATCGTTTTTGGCCCCATCTCTCAATGGTGAAGAATCACTTTGAAAATTAAATAATTCTCGTATCGAGATCCGGATTTGGATCTTCACTAAAATCTCATCAGTTCGTCCTTGTCACACACCCAACCTGTCCACAAAATTTCATCCGGATCCGCCACAACTTTTTAGCCGCGTTGCGTTGCGAATGCTGGCTCTAAGAGAGCTCTGCGTTGTTGTTGTTGTTCTTATTCTTCTTCTTGTTCTTCTTCTTCTGGTGAAGACAAAACTTTTATGACGCGGCTCTTGGACACATTTGTCCTTGTTGAGATATCCTCTCCACAGACAAACAGACAGAAAGGGGTGAAAACTTAACCTCCTTCACCTTCGCTGGTGTTGGTAATCATACGAGTTCCCTAAAAAGGGACGCCAATGCAGGAGGAGGCCAATGCGCAATGGCTACCAAGCTATGGATGATTGTCCGTACTCTATCCTCTCTCTTTTTTTTAATTTTAAATGCTGCGCATCAAGCCAGGAAGCAGCGTGCACCATTTTTAAACTCTTTTGCATGACTCTGCCAGGGCGGGTACGAATTGCCGACCTCACAGACTCAGAGCGTATGCTCTCACCATTACCCCACCAAGTCCGCTCTTAATTCTCTCCGGTACAATGCTCTACTCTTTCCTAAAGGTACAGTGTGATGTTTAACATCCACAAATCAATTCAATCAGGCAACAAGAGATGGCTGCGGACCGCCCGGTTGACATGTCTGAAGAAAGAGGAACCCTTTGGGATGGCAAAGTCAAGTGAGGAATCACATCCAGGCTGGATGGCTGAATGCTGAGTACATGGTCTCTGAACTGTCCTGGCCTGTCAGCCTAATAAATAGATTAGGTAGCATCATTATATTTTCCCATGTGCCAATCCACAGATGTAGCTGATGCAAGTATCTGCAGATACGTTTATCCTCTTTGTGAACCCACAGGTGTGGCTTCTCAACTCTGGAGTAGAGTGTACAGCCCGTTGAGAAGCACCATCTCTGAAATAGCCGAGGCTCAATCTCTCCAGAGGGAAGATGTGCCTCAATCCAGGAAAGTGGTAATTGTGGGGGGTGGGGGGGGGGAGAAAGGAGAGAGTGAGTAGATATGTAGAAGAACACAATTGGTATGGCACTCAGTAAAGGGTAAACCTCTGCCAGGCTGAAAAGTTTAATTACGTTTTGTATCCAACTGATAGGCCGGATCCAGATCAGGAGTTCACCAAAATCTAATCAATTTGGCCTTCTCACACAACCAACCATTCCACGAAGTTTCATCCGAATCTGTCCATAACCTTTTGAGATGTCCTTCTCACAGACGGACAAACAGGGTTGAACACATAACCTTCGGTGGTGGAGGTAGTGAGAGTGCAGATGATAGACAGAGAGTGAGTAAAGGGTGAGCAAACCACCGACAGCCCGTTGGCCCAAGGTTCAAGCGATCCTCATCCTAGAAAGTAAACAGGCGGAGCATGTGGGCCCAAGATTGGAGACGAAGATACTAGGGTTGTGGTTATGAGTGCTGAATCAAAGTTGTTGTTAAAGTAACTGAACTTGTATCTATAACCCACAAGTTCAGTTCTTTGGGGTATCCTTTTTGAATTGTCTCGATTAGAATGTCACCAAAAGTCACAGGCAGGTTTGTCATTTCAAATCTGTCAGTGCGGAGATTCAGAACAAACAGTAAAGATCATATCTACCAGGACGCTCCCTGTAAATTGTTTTCCTTGCGGTTGTGGTGGAGTATTCAAGTTATGACGCGTGTCATGGGGTGAAGGCACCCCGTCAGTTTTGTTACCAGAAAGGCCAAAGATGGAAGAGACGAGGGCTGAAGCATGATTCACCCCATTTTGAAATATAGGAACCCATGACCACTGAGTACATGGTATGAAGTGACCCTTTCAGCTCCCCAACTGAGCGAAATTGCAATAGTGGTTCGAAGGTTGCGCTACATACATACTGCGATCCCAACTTGATGGAGGATTGATGAGCCTATTGATCTCTTTTAGTGTCAAAAATCTTGTACAAAAACGAAAACAACAACAACACCTCTGAAAATTACTGTAAAGCTGCAGAGAAGTGCTATTCGTTTTACCTTAAGCTTAAACTATTGGTGTTTTCATGTTTATTTTTCAATACATTACTGTATAATTCATCACTGCATCTTTGGCATGACATGTAAGTTGGAAAATGCATTTTAATGGTGATGGTTCAGTTAAAATGGCTCGGTTTAATTTACTTGACCATGTGATGGTTTAATAGTACTCAGTGATGTTCCTGTTTAATTTTAACATCTCTCATCTTTTCCTGTTTGATAATTCCCTCGCTTATTGTTCCCAACTGTTGCCCCACTGTTGGATGCTAATCTGAGTTCCCTTGCAAGCAACTTCAATGCAGGCGCATCAAAGCCTGCGCAATGGTTGCCAGCCTATGGTTGTTCGTCTGTGATCCATCCATTTGAAATGGTGAACATCAAGCAAGGAAGCAGCACGCATCATTTAAAAGTCTTTGGTACGACTCGGCCAGGGTTAGAACAACCGACCTCCGAGACTCGGAGCGGATGTTGTAACCGCTTAGCCACCGAGTCTGGTAAACACCCTTTAGCCTCTCACTCTTCCATGAGCATCGATGTTGTAAAAGGGGAAAAAGTTTGAAATTGGTGTAAAAAACAATAAATAAATAACATGTAAGCGCACTTTCATTAATATTGGTAAAAGCTTGACGTTGGCTCAGTGGTTAGGATGGCTGGCTTGAGATCTTAGAGTCCTGAGTTTTAGTCCTGTTGGATGCTGAATTAACACCAGGTGGGGTTGACTCAGCCTGTTATCCTTCTGAGGTTGGTGAAATGAGTACCAGTGTACTGGTATCGGTGCATTGCATCAGTGGCATAGTTGTGCCCAAATAAAATGATCGCTACCCAGCAGCCAAGTTGTCATATGCAAAAAGAATAATTAATATCAGTTGTTAACATTTTCTGTCTTACCACAAACTGACTGATCACCCTTCATATAAATTGGGCTGATATACGTTGTGGTTCCTTCATGTTTTTTTTTGTTCCGTACAGCATTGAATGACCAAATAGTTAACCAAAAAATGTTGGTGCGGGTTGACTCAAAAGGTTTTGGTGCCTCCGTCACTCAATCAAATTGTTTTAGTCCAATCGAACCATGAAAAAAAAAGATTGTCAACCGGACCAAGTATTATTTGGTCAATGCAACCCTAAATAGATGGTGCACAGAATATGAGTTTTCTTAAAATAACTGTGATGTTAGGGGAGGCCATTCAGCCCACCCAAGCCTGCACTATTATCACCAACTTATGGTTGTTTGTCCGTGTTCTATACTTATAAATGCTGCGTCAAGCAAGGAAGCAGCACGTACCATTTTTAAAGTCCTTGGTAAGACTCGGTATGACTCAATCCAACCACCAACCCCCCCCCCCCCCAGACTCAGAGCAGAGACACCAACCATTCCAATGCTGATGGTCGAGGCTTTTTTCAACTGAGGTGAAACGGCGATAAACCCAAAATTTTATAATCCCTTTTGAAAAACGTCACAATATTAATTTTTTGGTCAAATGTTCTTAACCAATTTTTTTGATCAACATTTCTTTGGCTTGGCACCCACTCATCAAACATTTATTGGTCAAGAAAACTTGACAGAAATTCATGATGAGCATTTTGGGGTTAAATGCCCACAAACCCAAAAAAATTTGGGTCAAAGAAGGAAATTTGACCAAATTCTTTGAACAGTGCGTCTTGCAATCTTTCCATGCAGTTCAGGATAAATAGCCATGACGTTTCACCCAATCATGAGTTCGTCATCCTTTTATAGCACACGTAGTGAACATCATACTCAACGCGTGCACATGAGAGAATAGGAAACAACAACAACAACAACACAATACCCTGGCAATTTGGAATCCGTATCGTCGGCTATGACCCTTTTGCTTCCGGTTTTTGTCATGGGGAATGATGCGTACTGGGAGATCATGACCGGAAGTGTTGATTTATTTATTTATTTAATTATTTTTCCCCAAAGTTAATTTTAAACTTCCGAAAGTGATTTTTTTTCATGACAGGAAGTGTTTATTTTGTATTTAACATTACCGGGAGTGATTTTGAAACTCTTTCCGGAACTTTTAATTTCTTTTATTCATGACCGGAAGTGTTTATTTATTTATTCATTCCATTATTTTTTCCCCAAAGTTAATTTTATACTTCCGAAAGTGATTTTTTTCATGATAGGAAGTCTTTATTTAGTAAAGATATCCCCTGCATCATCAAAAATAATTTTTAATCGTGATTTACATTATTTGATCGCTGATCCCGAATCCAGGCTGAAGTAACTGGAAATTGCGTCAAAATCATCAGCTGTGCGGCACTTACATGTACCATGGTTTCGTTGGCAAGTATACAGTTGTGAACAAGTTTTAGGTAAAGTCAGAAGCGAATGTAAGAAGAATTCTACGTTCGCTTCTCGGCTTTGCCTATTCCATATTCATCTGAAGATATTGTTGCGAATTCGAGCCCGCCGGCGTGCGAGCGGCCACGTAACTCGAATCGTGGCACGTCGCCCACCGGACGGACAATTCTGTCGTGACCCTCTCGGACTAACGACGGGAACTAGTCACGGGTGGGCCTTTCGGCCTCACCACGATCGTGCCAATCGGCCCCCCGCGTGGGATAGGGTTGTTCGCCAAATTCGACCTACCTAAGTACCC
>BROF01006268.1:0-15659 GCA_024346535.1 Eptatretus burgeri
ATATATATATATATAGATTATATATATATTATATATCGGGGCGTATTATGTGTTGTCCGTCCGTTCCTGTCCGCACTCTAACTCCCAAAGTTTTAAACTTTCACATTTCATATTTGGTACATAGGTTCAGACTGTAGAGACTGTGTGTCATGACATACGTTCGTAATCTAAAGTGGTTGCCATGGCAACCAGGTTGTTGTTTTCCATCCGTCCCTTTCCGCACTCTAACTCCCGAAGTTTTCAACTTTCACGTTTCCTTTTTGGTGCATCGGTACATCTGGAGACGGTGTGTTGTGGCAAACGTTCTTCATCTGAAGTGGTTGCCATGGAAACCAGGATGCTGTTTTCCATCCGTTCCTGTCCGCACTCTAACTCCCAAAGTTTTCAACTTTCACGTTTCAGATTTGGTACATAGGTTCAGACTGTGGAGACGGTGTGTCGCGACATACGTTCGTCATCTAAAGTGATTGCCATGGCAACCAGGATGCTGTTTTCCATGTTGTCGCACAATTCTGTGTATACCTTTTTGTTCGGGCGTATATTGTGCATACTTGCGCTCTTGTTACTGATAACAATATACAAATCCATATATTGCTTTCAAATTATTTGGATCAGACTTCATTGCAATGCTTTATAAAAAATATTAATTATTAGACGAGTCTTTTAAAAACGATAAATGTATAAACAGGCGAGCATTGGGTGGCTTTGACACCAACTCTGGTTGAATAATACCAGAGAGTTGGTGTCAAAGCCACCCAATGCTCGCCTGTTTAGACATTTATCGTTTTTGAAAGACAAGTCTTATAATATTTTTTATAAAGCATTGCAGTGAAGTCTGATCCAAATAATTTTAAAGCAATGTATGTATTTGTATATTGTAATCAGTAAAAAAGTGTGGAAGCTAAAAACATTAGAAAGGAAATAAGTTGCACCAAAAACTAACATTTTCACGCTCACGCTCACGCTCTCACCGGGGGTATCGCTATAGCTCTCCGTTTTTCGAACAGGCGAGCTAAAAACTATGAAAGCCATCCATTTTTGTTGCTGGGTGCACCTTTGAAAGAGGCTGCGAAATGGTACATCATCGCTTTTACATGAGTTAATAAACATCACCATGACAAGATTGATCAGCTCGTCCTGTTTAATCGACAAATGAGCGTAGTTACTCTGAGCAGCATCTCGGTGTTGCCATCAGCCGGGTTTATAAAAGAGTGCTGCGGAGATAGGAATCATCTCCATGTAAAAAATCATCTCCATCTCACCAAAGCTATTCATGTAAAAATGCTTCACTGTACAATTTCCAGAATGAATTGATACTTTGGAAACGTGCAAGAGCCAATACTCGAAATAACACCCCCATAACATTTCCCCATTGAAAGGTACACAAATCTCCAATATTGGCCCAAAGAGGGTGCTGTTTTTAGAGGGTGAAGAGGGTGAAGCATAATTAAGATATTTATTCATCAAAAACTGGTTCGTTTTGGGATTGTGGATTTTGATATTAGCACTCAACATACTATTGACGAATGAATACAAGTGTTTCCACATTTCCCCAAGAGGTAACCCATGGAAATCTTTTGCTGGACATATATTGGAGGTGTCCCTCATGGTCTAAAAACCACAGATGGTGGAAAGGGGATGCATTGCAAGCACTGGATAGACCTTCAACAGTGGATGAGACAATGGAGCAAATTGTGCAAACGCAAGTATCCGTCAACAAGTGGCACTAACATCACACCCTGAAACCACTGCAGACTACAATATCTGTTGGACTTTGTAACATGGTTTGCACTTGGATGTTATTAATTTGTAGAAAGGGAAGATTGTTTCATACATGTGGAATTATCGGGATAGAGTGCACGAGTGCTGATCGGGTGGCCTAGCAGAACGCAAACTCGCCTCTAAGCCATCGAGCCTCGGTTTGAATCCCGACCAAGCTTTAAGCTGTCGCTCCCAGTGCTTCACGGGTAGGGTGATTCATAAATATGTGTGCCATTCCTCCATCCCTCCGTCCCTTGGGCGTTCTGTCTGCTAACATAAGTTGGTGGACTTTTATAATTCCACGGCATCCTTCACTTCGAGTCGGCAAGCTCTGGCTGGCATCTTGAACCAAATTCCAAATTCCTATCTTTAACCTTAGTCGAACATCAGGCTTAACCAACCGGTTTGTGAAAGCTTCCCCGGCCAACCCCACAAGAACGTGGGAATAATTTTGGCCGTTGATGAAGAAGAAGAAGAAGTTGAAGAAAGACTGCACGGGATGGTAAAATGGGCCAACTGGCATGATGTGGGTTGCTTTGGAGGGGTGGAGGGAGTTTGTGAACTTCATCAACCACCTGGTTTCAGGACCTGGAGGACTTAAGACAATCACATTATTCTTTATTACAGTTGCCAAACTTAATTACATGTTAAATTTTGTTACTTGTTACATGAGAACTCATCTTTCTTACAAACAACATGAAAAGTGTTTGTAATGTTTTGTTGAACAATTTGGAAGAATACCTTTGACAACAAAGAAACATTTTCAGTTGATGAACTTGATGATCAGTAAGAAACATTCATATTGGCCAATTACAATTACTGCTGACTTCCAATTCTCCACTTCCCAAACACCCATTTTCACACTTTTGTTGTCCATACATTCCATTTCCAATTTTGATTTGACCTCCTGCTTCTCCTCAACATCAGGTTTGCTGCCTTTCTACTGCTCCATTACAATGTCTCACTTCCAGCAGCATCTTTACCAGAACCTTCACCAGCATCTCCACCAGCACCTTCACCAGCATCTCCACCAGCACCTTCACCAGCACCAGCATCTCCACCAGCACCTTCACCAGCACCAGCATCTCCACCAGCACCTTCACCAGCACCAGCATCTCCACCAGCACCTTCAACATTGTTGTTTTGGAAGTTCGTGTAATGACGCTTGAAAAATCCAACCTGAGCAGGAACATTTTGAAGAGTCACCCACAACAGGAAATTTTCACATTCGTTCCTCCATTATCCACCCAATCCATGTAAGTGCAATAATCTGTCTTACAATTTCCATGTTATTGTGTTACATGTGGGCTGGCAGGAAGTGATGATGGGGGGGGGGGGTGAGCGATACGCGATCGTGTGTCGTGCAAGACTCCACCCTATGGGTGGGTTTATCAAAGGGTGCTGTGGAGATAGAAATCAGTCAGAAAGTGAAAAAGATAACAGGCAACGAGACAGACTGAGGAAAGCAATGAGCTAGATCAGCACCGTACTCTGCACCGGCTGAACGACACCTCCACATCAAGCTGTCCAAGCCCGGGGTAGACCCAACAGGGATGACCAGCATCTGGTACAGCACTTCCCACCATTGCCGACCACAACTCCTGCATTCCATTGTACTCCGCTATTTGTATCTGTCCTCACTTAGTTTGTTACGCTCGCCGAAGGAGAGGGTATTGTGTTTGGGTCCTTTTGTTTGTTTGGCCACACAGAACTTTTATGTTTTTCTCCGCAACCACTTGTCAGATTGAGACAAAATTTTCATCACAGGAGCGACTACTCATGTAGAATATTTTAATGATAATTATGATGTCATAGGTCACATGGCATGGCAGCCATGTTGGAAAAACCGAAAAACTTTCAACCTCTGGCTCTGAAACCACACCAAGGAACAAAATTACAACTCCTCATGTGGAATGAGTGATTTTTAGCTCACCTGGAACGTAGTTCCATGGAGCTTATGGGATGGCGCGTCGTCTGTCTGTCCGTTCATCCGTCCGTCCGTCCGTCCACAAATATGTTCAACTTCTTCTCTGAAACTACACATACAATTTCAATAAAACTTTACCAAAACATTCATCGCCGTGTATGTACCAAAGTTTGTTCATGTCATCAAAAAAAAAAAAATATCATGCTCCAAGGGGGTCTATGTGGGTTGCCCCCCAAAATAGGTATTTGTTTTCTTCTCAGAAACTACTCGTGCAATTCTGATGAAACTTGACCACAACCTTCATCACCCGTGACATACCAAAGTTTGTTTACGGCATTAAAAGAAAGAATCGGGATCAGAGGTGGTCTATTACGGTGGGGGTGGGGTTCCCTTCCTAAGAGATATTTGTTTTCTTCTCAGAAACAACACACAATTCCTATGAAACTTGAGTACAACCTTCATCATCCAAAGTGTACCAAATTTTGTTCACACCATTAAGAAATTTGAGGTCTAAAAGGTCGACAGGGAGGGGGGGGGTTGATCCCTTAAATTGGTATTTGGTTTCTTCTCAGAAACGACACATACAATTCCGATGAAACTTGACCACCACTTTCATCGCCCGGGATGTAACAAAGATTGCTCACACCAACAAAAAATTTGTAGTATAAGGTGGTCGACGGGGGGTATTTCCCCCCAAAATATGCATTTGTGTTCTTCTCCGAAACCACGCACACAATTTTGATGAAACTTCAACACAACCTTCATCACCCATGAAGTGCCAGAGTTTGTTCATGACATTAGAAAAATCAGCTCTATGGGGAGTGTAGGTGGGGGGGGGGTGACCCCCAATATATTATATATATATATATATATATATATATATATATATATATATATATATATATATATATATATATATATATATATATATAGATTTGCTTTCTTCTCCAAAACTACACACAATTTCGATGAAACCTGACTGCAAGCTTCATTACCCATGAAGTACCAAAGTTTGTTCACGGCATTCACAAAATTGGGGTCGAAGGGTGTTTAATATTTGTGAATGCCATCATCTCTTCCTATTATTCTATAAGGAAGCAGGCTTGCGTCGGGAGAGGGGCTGTCACACCTTGACGATTTCGCCAGTGTATGCTGATTTATGAAAAATTTGTCTAAAACGCTGGCACACGTCGAATACGTTATGGGTACGTTTTGTGTACTTTAGATGCACACTGAAAAACACTACCATAGGTCGTATTACGCTGGTTTAAAACGTTGTACTTTTTGGTTGTCCAAAAAATTTTGCATGCTTGAAATTTTACGACGTACTCGGCGTTTGGCTCACACGTTCCGCTACGCTGGCCACAAGTTGTAGGCACGTTATGCGATCGTTGACACATGTTAATTGTATGTTACTCATAAGTCAAAACACGTAGAGGTAAATTCGCGTACCCGAAACTTATTTCTACCCTATGAGTAACGTTTTGTAAGCACGCTACACGAACGTTGTTCACACTTCGCAACACGCTACTTGAGAGTTCCTCATATGTCGAAACACATCAAAGTAATGTTTAGGGTACCCGTGACTTATTTATAACCTATGAATAACGTGCTTGGGAATTATTACGCTATGCATACGTTACACTATCGTTGGGCATAGGTTGTGGACGACTAAAACACGATAAACAATCGTTGGTATAACTTATCTATAAGTTATCGAAGCATTCTGTGTTCATTACTAGTACATTATGCATTTGTCAAAGTCGTTTTTAATACTTTAAAAAGTAAAACAAAGAAATATTTCATCGTGGGAATGAGGAAAAAAATTAGCCGAAAAGAACATCGAACAATGGTGCAAAGTAGTCTCCGATTCGTGGACGATAAGAGGATCCATCTTCACCCACACCCTCCCCATCACGCTCACATACTACTACTGACAGACAGACTACTACTACCAATACAACTACTACTACTATTACTACTGTCACGCACACCAACTACTACTAATAGTATTACTACTACTGATACTACTGGCATTGACATCTACTCAACATGGAGTCTGGAACAATGACGGGTTCCTCTTGTGAAGCCCATTTGTATATACCAATTCCCCTTTACGCTGCCAATACGCCATTACATGGTAGATGTAAGTTAGAAACACGTTCAGTATGTGCTGTGGTCGTCCGGAAGATGTCAATCTAATTTGTCCACAGACGACAATGTGCGTTTTAGATACGTTACAAATAGGTTCATAGCATGTTACTCAAAGGTTAAAAGCATGTTATACTTAGGTTCAAAGCATGCTACACATAGGTTAAACGCACGTTACTCATAGGTTCATAGCACACTAGTCATTGGTTCAAGGCAAGTTACAAATAGGTTCAATGCACGTTACTCATAGGTTTCAAGCACGTTAAACATAGCTTCAGAGCACGCTACTCATAGGTTAAAAGGACGTTACCCATTGGTTGAAAATTAGGTTTCGGGTATGTTAAATATTACCTTGACGTGTTTCGACTTATGAGTAACCTACAAGTAACGTGTGTCTGACGTGTGTAAATGATCGCGGAGCGTACCAAGAACATAAGACAACGCATGCGGAACGTGTTAGCCATACGCCCAGTCAGTCGTAAAATTTTCAGCATGCTTGAAATTTCACGACGTATTACACGTACCACGTAATATGACAGCGTACTTCATTGTTTTCTAGCCTACTCTTAACGTATACACAACTTACCTATACCGTATTTGACGTGCGCCTAGCGTTTTAGACACATTTTTCATGGGTCGGCATACGCTGGCAAAATCGTCAAGGTGTGACTGCGATGTTGTGGTCAGGTAAATCGACAACAAAAAATAGCCTTACCCCCAAAAAATTGATACAAAAGGTTTTTTTTAACAGTTTTGGGTCGAGTTTGACCTCTAAAATAACATACTAAAAATCTACTCAAATCCACCTACCGGAAAGGGCCTATTTTCAAGATGGCGTCCAAAATGGCCGCCATGGGCTTAAATTGCCATAGAATGGGCACTAGTTGGCCTATATTTGCGATTTTTGTGTCAATTTCTATGTTTCGGAGGTCAACAAATCTATTGAAATCATTTTCAAAGTTGATCAGTGATGGGAAAGCCTTAAATCCAAGATGGCGTCCAAAATGGATGGCGTAATAAGTTCTGGGCGGGTCTAAGCCCTGATCTTGTCATCGAACAGACCTTGATGAGATCCCTGAAGAGCACTGGTGGCCTAACACGCGGAAGTGGGATGGGTGAAGAACAACGGTCTCTATGGACAATGGCAATGCCGGTCACGTCGGAATATAACAGTGCGATGCAGGAATTCACTGATCTTTTGTACACGACTAGTGAACAACACAAGGAATCTAGTGGCGCAAGGATGGAAAGAGATGCTTCTGACCTAGCCAAAATCAGTTCAAAACTCAGTGAATGCTCTCCGTTTTCTCCAGATCCCTCACTAAGAAATGTTGTGACTGGAGTGGTGGCCGCATCTGATGTGAATGTCCACGAGCATAAGTCTGTTGGAGAGAAGATTATGAAAAGTATGGTCAATAAACCCTCTTTCACATCTTCCTTCAAACGAAAAGACAGAGCCAAAACACTTGGAGATGTATCTTCAGTCAAACTTGGTCCAGACAGAGCAATTGACCCTGCTCTACTCATTCAAAGATTTCTTGTTGTGTCAAAAACAGGAGACATTTCGTTGGAAGATGTCATGGGCTATGAGCTGAGCCCATTTCCCCCTGCCCTGTTTGAGGGTATAGGTATTTTCAGAAAGGCTGACAAACCTCAATTAGTTCAAGCTATCAGAGACCATTCTGCCAAAGTGTCAAATGATACCGTGTCTGACTCTGTTCCCCAAACTGAGCACTCTGTTCTTGATGGTGGCTCCTTGCTGCATCGTTTGTCATGGACAGCCGGGGACAGTTTCAATGTGATTGCCAAGTCGTATGCTGACTTCACTATTCGTCACTATGAAAAAGCAACAGTCGTTTTTGACGGTTATGATGATGGACCATCTATTAAGGACAATAGACACAAGTGCCGTGGCCATATTGTTCATCCCGAAGTCAGCTTCACACCTGGAACAGAATTCTCTGGCAAAAAGGATGAGTTCCTGTCCAGGAGCTCCAACAAGCAACAGCTCATCAACCTCATCAGTGAGGAAATGAAGAAAATTGGCTTTAACGTAATTCATGCACCAGGGGATGCCGATGTAGACAGAGTAAAAGCGGCAGTGACATCGTCATACCAACAATCAACTACCCTGATTGGAGAAGATACAGATCTGTTGGTGCTATTATTGCATTACGCTAGCGTCGACAGCAAAGAACTGTATTTTCGTTCTGACAATTCATCCAGGAACTGGAAGGTGCACAATATCAACCAGCTGAAAGTATCATTAGGTGAAGAGCTATGCCCACATCTTCTCTTCCTTCATGCCTTCACTGGGTGTGACTCGACATCTCGAGTATTTGGAATTGGAAAAAAGTCAGCATTTCAGAAACTGGCAAAGGGGGATTCAGCAATCAAGACTTGTGCAAACACCTTCCTTGTCCCCAACCAAACAAGAGACATGGTCATGGAAAACGGCAACAATGCCATGAAAGTATTATTTGGAGGACATCCCTGTGATTCCCTCGCCAAGTTGCGATATAATGTCTTTGTGAAGAAACTGGCTTCAGCTAAGTCGTTTGTCACCCCAGAACATCTGCCACCAACAGCGTCTTCAACAAGGTTTCACTCTCTGAGAGTATACTATCAGATTATGGTCTGGATGGGGAGGAACGGAAACTTGAAGGCAACAGACTGGGGTTGGAAACTGGAGGACAATAAACTAGTTCCAGTCATGTCAGACAAGGAAGGACGCTGCTCCAGAAAAGTTGTTGAAGATGATCCGATGCAACTGCACAACTGGCTGTAGAACAAGTCGCTGTAGCTGTAGGGGATACGGTCTGCCATGCCACAGCGTCTGCGGACCCTGTCAACTTGATACCTGCGAAAATCCTTTCAACAAGACAGTATCGGAGGACGAAGAGGAAGCATAGTTTATCTATGGTAAATGCTACTTCAATGAACGAACTTCCGTTGATGTTTTCGATTTACCCTAACTTGAAGGCATTTTAATTGAAAGTATGTTCTAGAGGAAATAGTGATCATTGTGAGAGCCGATTAATTTATTACTTTCTAAATTACCAAAGCATATTTTTATTTATGTTATGCACAAGATGGTCAATTAATTCTGATCACTACACACGGGACAAGTTTTCAGGTAGACACTATTTGAAGGATTGGGCATGACCTCCAAAACAGGAATGAACACAAACACTACAAATGTAGTCCATTTATTGCCTGTTTTAAAACAAGTACACGCCCATGGTGGCCATTGGGGGGGGGGGGGCATTTTGGACGCCATCTTGGATTTAAGGCCTTACTATCACTAGTCAACTCTGAAAATGATATCAGGTGATTTGTTGACCTCCAAAACATAGAAATCGACACATACATCACACAAGCACCGCATTTATTGACAATTTAGTAGCAAATTTATGCCCATGGCGGCCATTTTGGGGGGCCATTTTGGACGCCATCTTGAATTTAAGGCTTTTCCATCACTGATCAACTTTGAAAATGATATCAGTGGATTTGTTGACCGCCAACACATAGAAATCGACACATATATCACACATGCACGGGATTTATTGACAATTTAGTAGCAATTTTATGCCCATGGCGGCCATTTTGGGGGCCATTTTGGACGCCATCTTGGATTTAAGGTTTTTACCATCACTGATCAGCTTTGAAAATGGATTCATTGGATTTGTTGACCTCCAAAACATAGGAATTGTCACAAAAATCACAAATGTAGGCCAGCTATTGCACATTCTATGGAAATTTAAGCCCACGGCGGCCATTTTGGACGCCATCTTGAAAATAGGCCCTAACCCTAACCCTAACAGCATACGACCAACACGTTATGAATACGCCCAAAACTTAAAAAAACATCAAAATTTCAGCGTACGCCAACGTTTTACATACATTTTTTTTGTTGCCATTGCTGGCTAAAACGTCAAGGTGTGACAGGGCCCTAAGATCAGCGTGCGTCTTGTCAGGCCTCTATTGAGGATTTGTGCCCTCGTCAAAGGAGTATACAATATCTGCTGTGTCATTACTTACCAAATTGAAGATTTGCAAGCACTGTATATTGGTTTGGTCTGTTAATTGCCAATAGGTCCCAATGAAACACAGATCTTCATGAAACCTCACCACCTGGTGGAGGTAATCAAAAGCTGGAAGCTATTGTTTTGGAGGTCAAAGGTCAAGGTCACATAAAATCATTAATTTTCATCCGATTCACTTGAAAATTGAACAGGATTTGCATATTGGGTCACTGAAGCCTACTGTTTGAGGTCAAAGGTTCAGAAGGTCAGGGTCACATAAACTAATCATCAATTTTCATCCAATTCACTTGAAAATTGAACAGGATTTGCATATTGGGTCACTGAAGCCTACTGTTTGAGGTCAAAGGTTCAGAAGGTCAGGGTCACATAAAATCATCAATTTTCATCTGATTGACTTGAAATTTGAACTAAATTTAATATTGCGTCATTGAGTTGATTCACCAATCAAAAGCTGGAAGCCTGTTGATTTTGAGGTTCCAAAGGGCAAGGTCTCAACGACCGATTTCGCAAGTACCAGTCAATGACCGCTTGTTTATTTATTGTTGTGCCATATTTGCGATTATTGTTTGTAAATCATGAGAGTAGAGGCATCTCGTTTTCTTGTCATCAGCTTCGTTTGCAATTATCAAAAGAACCGTCTCAGTGTGGCCTTTCCCATGTTTGGCTTTAAAATCAACCAATCACTGATTGGTTAACTGGAGCCACGCCCCACATGTACGGGTCTTGATATCACCGCAACGTTCCTCATCGAGTGGGATTTTCACACCATAACACCACATGAGGCTCATGAAGGAGTTATAATTAAGCAAATGTCAGGTCAGGACAAGTTTGGGCGCATGCGCCAGAGCAGAGCATCGCTGCGTCCACTTTCCGCCTGTACTCCAGGGGCCTACGTCTGGCCATCCCCCCAGGCAGATGGCTGGCCCATCCCCATCTCCTTGAGACGCTGATCAACCTGCTGCAACCACGAGGCACGTGGTCGGCCCATTGGCCTCCTCCACTCATGAGGCTCCCTCGCTGAGAGAATCTGGTGAGCAGGATCACCCTCAGGAAAACGAGCCACATGTCCATACAGCCGCAGCTGATGCTCAAGGAGTATGCAGATAACAAATCTCATTTGAGTCTCTCTCAGCAACTGCTCATTGGACACAAAAAGTCTGACCAGTGAAAGCCAAGGATTCTCCGAAGAGACCTGGTACCAAAGGAATTAAGTCGCCATCTCAGATCCTTGGTCAGAGTCCAAGTCTCACATCCGCAGAGCAAGACTGGAAGCACGAAGGACCTAAAGATTCGGACTCTTGTCCTCCTGCACAGGTACCGGCAGGGCCACACCCTATGATGTGAATCCATGACCACACCCTATGATGTGAATCCATGACTCCCCAGGCCCGAACCAGGTGTCTAATGACCTCTGACTCACAGCCAGCAGAGACATGAATATCACTGCCAAGGTAAGTGAATCTCTCCATGACCTCAACATCCTCACCACAAACAGGCACAGACAGGACAGCAGCATCCAAGATGTCATTGAAAGCCTGGATCTTAGTTTTGACCCAGGAAACCCGTAATACCAGCGGCTCTGACTCCTCATTCAGCACCTCGAGGGCCCCCAAAAGGATATCTGGAATCTCCGCAAAGATGACTGTATCATCTGCGAAATCAAGGTCAGAGATCTTGACATTTCCAAACGATGCACCGCAGCTTGATCTCTCCGACATCCTCCCCAGAATCCAGTCCATACAAGTGCTGAAAAGTGTGTGGGCCAGTACACACCCCTGACGAACTCCAGTAACAACTGGAAATAAGTCAGAGATGCTATCACCACATCTCACAGCACTCTCAGTACCAGAGTATAGCTCAGACATCAGATTGATCAGTTTTGGTGGCACCCCACGAAGACCAAGAGTCCTCCAGAGGGCACCCCAATTCACTGAATCGAATGCTTTACAGAGATCAACATAGGCTGCAAACAGCTCCTGCAGAAACTCTTGTCTGCGTTCGGTGAGGACCCGAAGAGCAAGGATACGGTCAATCGTTGACGTCTTTAGTGTAAAGCCTGACTGCTCTGGGTGCTGGTGCTCAAGCAGATGGTGGCAAACCCGATGAAGAATTGTCCATCGTCATTGAGACGTCTGATGTCTGAGCTCATTAGCCTTGCGGTTATGCGCAGTTCTGCAGTACACGTTTACTCCAATGCTGAAGTATAACACCAGCTGCCTGCTTGTTTTCTTTTCATCGAGATTTATACCTCATTACTGTAATAAACCCTATTATCACAAATACCATAACAAGCATGGTTTGGGTGGTGGAACAAAAGTATTGGGGTTTGGAAACAGGCCATTAATGGGAGTTGTGGATTCAGGGACACAGGGCATAGAAAACGGTAAAACATCATATTAAATTGAAGAGTAAGATTGAATGAAAATGAGAGATTACAAAGCATGGTAATGTGGAAAAAAACAAACAAACTGAAAGATGGCTGACGGAGAAAAAAATAAATTGAATCGGGTAAGTTGAGATTGGTGGAATTAGGGAAAAGAAGTGGGACATGTATGTTGGGTTTTCAAAGTGAACTTCAAGCACGTTGACAAAATGTCCTGCCTTTTAAAATTTTGTTTCACATCTAATTTAAAAATAGATGCAATCCACTTGCGTTTGATGGTGGAGAAGCAGCCAACCCAACCAAACTGTTCAATTTGCCCTGACCCATGGGGACACAAAATGTGTGGAAGTTCCTTGTGTGTATCATGAGAGACGCAGATGTGATACTTCAAGGTTTTGGTGAATTTAAGGTGATTCACTCGAGATGTAGAGCATGTCCTACGTTTTGCCAATTACTGGATGATGGGTGAAATAAATCTGTGGGCAAGTCATATAACCTCTCAATTGCAAGGTGAACCCAAGCGGCCTTTTGAGGTGAATGCCGTTATTCACATGGAAAAAATTGCTCAAATTTATGGCTGACTTTCGATGGAAAAGGAATAAAGGAGTTGAGACAGACTGAAGTTGGAGGTGATGTAAAGGCAACCTAAAGTGGAAAGCATACCTTGTACAATACCGCCATGATGAGCAGAACCAAGAGGATGCCCCCAAGTAAGCTGACTGTGATGATTAGCGTCAGGTTTAAGTATGACCGCACCTCGAGTACTTTGTCCACCTGAAGTGAAACAGCATCTGCATTACGATAAATTATAGCCTTATTTCCTCATTCCACATGCCTTGACTCCTAAAAAATATTCAACTCTAATGCTTTTCTCCACCCTATGCCTCAAGAACACACATGACGTATGA
This sequence comes from Eptatretus burgeri, assembly GCA_024346535.1. Classification (NCBI taxonomy): domain Eukaryota; kingdom Metazoa; phylum Chordata; class Myxini; order Myxiniformes; family Myxinidae; genus Eptatretus; species Eptatretus burgeri. The sequence goes on from BROF01006268.1 coordinate 13,177, forward strand.
CATGTTTGCAACAAAATTAACTTCCTGTATTCAAACGGAGGAGTAAGGAACATAGACGGTGTCAGGAAGACAGATTCCGAGATATTGCGGTTAACCTTGGCCTGGTGGTGCACTGCCCCTCGTGCAGGGACTTGCCGGTAGATGTTCTCATCCAGACGGACAAATATCGGCACAGTAATGGTCACCATGTTTCCAGAAATCTGTAAACATCCACAACAGCTTTACGATTTCCACCATCTTTGCAAGAAAATTATCTTTCATGCCCTTTTCCATGCCCGTCGTATTGCATACATTTCTTATTCTGCATAAGGACCCTGGATAGCAAATGGTCAACTTTAAGTAACACGACTCATTTTCTGAGTTTGAGTAGTACTTCCTTTACTGTGTACTGCTTAATGTTCAACCCGCCCACCCCTCGATGACAACATAAACAACCAAATGTAATAAAAACATTACATCAAGATCAGAAACTTGAAGCAAAGGCTACAAACGAGCTATTTATACATTGTTAACTTTCACTGCACTCGCAAGCAAGGTACAATTTGTGAATGAAGTTTAACCATACATTGAGATACTTCATCAGGATGACAAAGGAAAGATGACCATAGATGGTTGAGGATCACTGATGCATTCCCAGTTATTAACCTTTGTCAGTGTTGGCAGGATTACATGGCCATGCAAAGAGAGAGTAAGGATATCACCCTTTCCCATGGTTCGTATTGTGCAATCCCAAACGACGCAAGTGGCATGGGAACAATCCTAGAAAGAAAGAAAGGATGACAAAATGAATGGAGTATCACATATTCAGAAAAGGGTGTTGATTACTCTATTAGCTTTCCCATCACGAACCACATGCTCCATATATCATTTGTTTTTAAGGATGGAGGTGAGCAATCATGACCATAGGTGATAATCCATGAATTTTAGGACGACTACACCCAGCAATCTCAAAGTGCATGAAAAGCAATATGCAGGAGCTAATATCCTCATTTTGTGGGGCGGCAATTTAATGTCATCATTACAGCATTGTACCAGAACAGCACTCGGTAGAGCACATACCTCTGCCAGGCTGAACAGTTTATGTTTTGTATCCCACCGGATAGGCCGGATCTGCATCCGGACCATAAATAAAAACTAATCGGCTTGTTCTTGTCACCTAGTCAATTCATCCACAAAGTTGTCTTAATCAATCCAAAACTTTTTGAAATATCATGCCATACATCATTTTTCATAAGCCTGGTGTTGACTTGACAGTTAGGATGACTGGCTTGGAACGTTAGGGTCCTGAGTTTGAGCCCCTGTTGGCTATTGAATTAACACCAGGTGGGGTTGACTCCACTTGTCATCCTTCTGAGGGTGGCAAAATGAGTACGGGCTTACTGGGGTAATAACCATTCAGGGTAACCTGTGTCAGAGTGGTGACCCGTCCACGACTGTACTCCTTGCCAATGAAATTGCCTCACCAGCCGATGTGCCTTATGGTATGGAAGGAATGGTATATGTACATATGTGTGTGTGTGTATATATATATATATATATATATATATATATATATATATATATATATATATATATATATATATATATATATAATATATAATATATATATATATATAATATATAATATATATATATATATTTGTATCATTTTTGGCCCTGTCTTTCAATGGTGAAGAATCACTTTAAAAATTCTAGTATCTGGATCTTCAACAAAATCTAATCGTCCTTATCACACACCCAACCTGTCCACCAAGTTTTTTCCAAATCCGTCCATAACAGACAGACAGGGACGAGAGCATAACCCCCGTCCACCGTCCACCTTCGGTGGTGGAGGTAATAACAAGAACATCGTCATTTTATTGTATCAGTCAATACTTTGGGCTGGAACGATGGCCGAGAGATACACACTCACCTCTACGCTGTCTAGCCTGTGTTCGAATCTTGGCTAGCTAATAAACTGTCATCCCGGTTTTTCCCAGGCAGTGTGATTCATCAATGTGTGTGCCCGTCCCTCCGACAGACGTTAAACTGGGTGTTCTATCTGCCAGCATTAGTTGGTGGATGTTAAAGATCCCATGGTGTCCTTCACAAAGAGTAGACGAGCTATCGCCGGCACCCTAACCAAATTCCAAATTCCTGCCCAAAGCTCCAAAGGACATTACATCAGCGGCACAGCTGCACAGCTGCACCCTCAGCCAGTGACGCGACCCCAAAGTCTTGTGCTGCATTAAAAAAGTCAATACTTTGTGTGTATGCCCCTTACCTTTCTGAGTGCCATCCTCTTCTTTCTATGCTTCCTGTATATGATTAAAGCACTCTTACAGGAATATTGTGCCAATATTCCTTCAATACAATTCAAAAGGATACAGGAAGGAAACAGGAATTTGGCACATAAATGGGGCATAGTAATACAATTAATTTATACAGTTGCATTACTACACCCCCTGTGGTGTAATAATAGCGGACATGGATTTGTTCTCCAA